>OMLP01044610.1:4734-24343 GCA_900302685.1 Spondyliosoma cantharus
GGAGAGATGGAGCGCATGAGAGGATGAGAAGGAGACAGAGTGTGAAGCTGCTGTGTACCTCCCTAACAAGCCGGACAGAATCAGCTCAATTATTAAAGAGGAGCGAGAGATGGGGAAAACACGCAGACATACACACGCGCACAAAAGCAGCTCTCGGTGTCTGGCACACACAACACATACTCGCTGTCTCACACACACACACACACACACACACACACACACACACACACACACACACACACACACACACATAATACTATTGGGTGATGTTTGTTGCATGTGATGATCCAAAGAGTCACAGAAGGTGACGACGGATGTCAATGTGTATGAGGATGATTGTGAAACTTTGACCACACAAGAAAACCTTTCAAATTATTTGCAATGTCTGTGTGATTGCTGCTTATAAATGAACATGCATAGATGAGCTTGGGTTCTGATCACAAGCTCCATTTTGGATCCAGTTCCAGGTCGGCAAATTTCCCGGATTCATTAAGCTCTGACGCAAACTAATCTCGTATCAGTCGCTGTACATCTCCTTGTTGTTACGTGTTGGCAAAGACCAGTGTTGAAAACATGCGGAAAACATGCGGGTAACATTAGTAGGCTTCTCATTTCTAACCACAACTGACTGTCACCGTCACATGAGCAGTGCTTAACGTGCTGTAGAGTTAAACATGTTATGTATATCAAATCAATTTTTTTACCTTAGGGGCAACATTGATTGGAATGATGTGTAAACATTTCATTTCTATGCTCCTCATCTCAGTAGATGACTACTGTACAGTAGATGATCACAGATCACTAAAACTCTCAGTTAAGGTTATTAATTTATTAAGTTACATGCAAATGATGAAAGCTTAAACAGCCAATGTTTTGTGTTAATTTCTCCATTATTTTCACATTTTTTAATCCAAAAGATTCAAAATCATAACTTGTTTCTCCCAAAATGTAATCCCTCTCCTGATAGAAAAATCTCAAAAATAACCAATTTGCACTATCATGGGACATTACAAGTCCCTACTGCTCCACGGTAACTCGTTAAATGGAAACTTTAAAGTGGATCATGGGTTCAGGTGTCACATGCTTCGTATTCAATGGTTACTGATACAAATATAATTTGAAACTAGAAAAACAATAGGGACCGCAGGTCGAGACCTGCTCGGGCACTAATAATAATCATTCGAAAAACAATAGGGACCTTGCAGGTTCCCTGCTCGGGCCCTAATTAAATCAAGTAAACAGTTTTTCTGTAAGTGTGGGAAAAGAGGAGCGTCCTTTGTACAGGAGAATAAAAACATGACTTATTGTTCCTCAAAGACAATGTATTGGATGTGCTTGACCCTCTCATATTTCTACTGTGAACAAACATTATATTGGATTTGTTTGACCCTCTCATATTTCTAATTTCTACTGTGAACAAAATTTGTATTGATGTTGCTTTTGTTGCTGCAGTTACCACCTACAGGCCCTGCGGCACCTGGCCGTGCTGGCTGCAGAGCCACGCCTGCTGGTCCCTGTGGATGTGGACTCCCTGAAGCCCTGCTATGCCCTCTTAGAGATCACCTACAAGGTCAGTTCATCATGGTTGGTCAGGTTGAAACAAGTAGCCACCAAACCTCAGATAAAGGAGAAGCTCCAATTTCCCACGTTACTGCCCTTCAAAGGTTTTGTAGTATGTCTTTAAAACTGAGTCACAGTGTGTGTTTCTGTCTGTCTCTGTCACACATACTCAAAAATGGCCATTGCTGCACTTCCTCTTGACAAGCCATTTTTACATGCAAACACACAAATTGGTTAACATGATGTGTGATGAGCAATATGTTCTGTTTACAGTTCATTTTAAGGTACAATAAACACGAGCCTATCCACCAAACTATAGCAAATTCTTCTTTGAGTGAGCATCACTGTCGACAGCTGTACGGCTTCCTCAAGCTCACAGTTTAGACACTTGCGGTGTTTTTTGTGCAACTTGCTCTAACTGTTAGGCCAAGTCAATCTTACTTCTCACCACTGTAACCACTGTAAGAGAAACTGCATTGGTGGCATCTCATTCATACTAATACATATTTAACCTTAAACATTGGTGTGAATCCAGATAAAGGGCAGAATCCAAGATTTTTTTTTTCAGATTTACATTTTGATCTGGGCTTGCTGCCATTATATGCATAACTTATAGCTTTTAAAGACAATGATGCAATATGGCCAAATGCAACACTGACTCGCATTTTTCCACTTCTTGCTCTATTTCTTCTATTCATTTTTCTTTGCTTTAGTCGTCACTGTGGTGCATTCCAAAGTGGTTCAGACGTCTGGTGTTGTGTGTCCTTGAACAAGACGCCAGTTTGCCCTGTGTAGTTGGCCACAGTGATGTCACTTGGATCATGTGAAGCAGGAAGGAGACATACTCTGTGAGCTGGTCCTGATACCTCACTTCAGGACACGTTTATAACCTAAACAACCTAAAAGTAAAAAACAAACAAACAAAAAAAACAACCGTCCATTATAATGTTTAACCACAAAATTAGATGGTGAGATCAGAATAACTGCAGATGTTTTTCATGTGTTCCACATTTACTTGGCTATTATCTTCCTCGAGTCTATGTGGAGTGCCTCAGCATTTTCAGGCATGTACTTTCGACAGCTATTGTTGCAATACTCTACAGATGCAGTAAATAGCTCCTGAATTACAGGAGCAGAAATTTCAAAGTCTCCCTCTGTGAGGTTTTGTTATTGCTCTGTATATATTTGGCTCATTTTGAAGGTTTGTTCTGCAGTTTTTCTGCAGCACTGTGAGATTGTGTTAAATATTTTAATATCTAGTCTTACAGATTATGCAAGGAGTCATTTGGAAAAGTTTTTAAATTCTTCTTTTAAGCTTTCAGTGAAAGCTTAGACATTATGGGGGCACTATTTTTATTTTTTTTCCACCCGTACATCTGTCCAGCGCCTATGATTTATCATCTTTGGATGATTGTGCTTTTAGAACATTTTGTGCACATTTAATAGATTGGAGTATTATAGATGCAAGATGGCTTATGACTGGTAGTTGGTCTTGGAAGAGGAAAGTGAACGAGCTTCAACTAATTTTCCTGCAAAAGCTAAGGCCATTAAACACTAAAGATTTAGGTATTTTTGACAGTAAGCGCACGCACGCACGCACGCACGCACACACACACACACACACACACGCACACATTCTTATCCATGTGGGTCTGACACACTGTTGCTGTCTTTATGCTTGTCAATACGGGTTGATGCGTGTCATCTTGTCTGGAAACACTGCTGTTTTACCTCCCAGCTTTGACATGCATCAGCTATGCAGAGCAGTATCAGTTTTCTTACATTGGCTTTCTTTATCAGCACACTTCAGCTTCTGGAACTTGACTACTTCCATGTTATATTCCTTAATGCAGCTGATGTGTGTCTCAGGCATCTGCTACCACAGTGAATTTGCCATATTTGTTCCTTTATCACAGATAGAAAAGAGATGACAGGAAATGAATGAGGGAGATATCAACAAAAATCCTTGGACAGAATCGAACCAGGCATGACACGGGGCCAACCCACTACAGTGGATTTAAGCTCCTGTAATTTCAGTATTTCTACATATGAAGGAAGGTAGAAGGTCAAAGATGGAGGTCATTGTCCACAGTGAGAACCACATCTGACAGCAGGCTTCACTTCAATTTAATTCACAGCAGAAGGATCAGCTTGACACTGTGAACAACATCATCCGTCAGTACGTCACTTGCTGTGTGAGAGAAATGTAGGCGATCAAACTTTTACAGTATGAAAGACGAAATGTGAAATTAAAGTGAATAAAAAAATGTTCAATGCAATTAAGACTTAGTGGCTGCTGTAAGCTGTAAGGTGTTTTAACTCCAACTTTAAGCATTGATGGTATGAAACTGCATACATGACCCTTTGTTCTTGTTTATGTTGTGATGACGGCTTTTCCGCTGGTTTCAGGAGACCAAGTGGTACGATGAGACGACCGTAGAGTTGATGGCCCCCACCATGCTCCCTGAGCTGCACCTTCTCAAACGGGTAAAGCCTGAGAACATCACATCACTACTTTCTACTAGTCCAGCGGAAAGTAGAAAGTAGCAATTCTTCTAAATTCTATCACAATTCTTTTGTTTTCTAATTAAGGTTTGTTTATTTTTGCAGGTAAAAGTGAAGGGGCCACGATACTGGGAACTGTGCGTCGACCTCAGCAAAGAAACACAGCATCTAAAGTAAGAATAAAGGGAAAAAAACAGTTTTACGTCATTTGTTTAAATCTTAAACAGAGGTTTTCAGGCAGTCATTCAAATGAAACCACAAAATACACAATTGCTGTGCTATGAATAGATTGGCGGAACCCAGGGGGAAGCTTTGATCTCATGTGTTGATTTGGTCGATTGATCTGAAGGATGATCTTCCCTCAGGTCCATCCTGTCCAGAGATGGGGTGTTGTATGTGAAACTACGAGCCGGCCAGCTGCCCTACAAAGATGATCCTCAAGGCTGGAAGAGCCTGCTGGCCTCCACCGTCAACCACCGCAACTCTGGAGTCAGAGCCTTCAAGGTAAACACGTGGAGATGTCACACACTATACCAACATTACAAGTCTATTTAGTTTCTGTAGAGATGAGTAATCTGGGGAACTAGGCCAGCTTTGACGGAACGTATGGACCGAAGTGAGGTTAGTGGGGATATACGATTAAACCTTAGTCGGGGCTTCATTATTCATGTGGGTGTAGAAATTTGTGTCTGTGCTTTTTCCACAGTGAATTTGGCTGTGTGATTTTGGAACACCCAAAACTTGACCTTTACTGTGGATTCTTGAGATTATTGAAACATTTTCTACAGTAAAATCTCATTTTGTCTGCTGGAAATAGTCTTACATTTTGATAAAATAGACCCAAACTTGGAGTGTATATCACATACAGAGTTTTAATTTCGATTTTTCCTTCAATATCAGATCCTTGAATTTAAGGAAAAAGCTCTTCCCCAATAACAGGCTACAAATAATGTAGTGAAAGGAACTGAACTGACCTCCTCCCTGGTGGCTGGTTATGTCCAGTCTTGGCAGGTTGTCACTACGGGTTCAGCAGCCAGCTGTGTGGTTGACAGACTATTACTGGTTCCCTGATGGCCTCATTATACGCTGCCAATTCGTCTGCAGGTCCAGAGGGGGACAAAAGAAAACAAATGATTCATGCCACTCTTCCTCACCCTTTTTCTTTTTCTTGTTAATCATTCAGCCTTTCTTCTTTCTTTAGACTGCATCCTCTCTGACGCCCTCCCTTGACTGTCTTTTGTATCTTTCCCTGTTTTTCTAAGCTGCCTTTTATGCCTGAGTTCATACCAATAATTTGACAATTTCCTCTTGTTCCTGCAGCCTGATGCCATCTCTACGTTCACCTCAGAACCCGCCTTGGTCTCCTTCGCCAAGTTCTTCTGTAAAACATCTGAAGAGATGAAACACGTGAGTTAGTGTACAGAAGTAAATGTAGGTCCAGTCTGAAGGCATTTTTGCTCCTTAGTTGCATGCCTGTACATCCATTTATTGGCTGATTAAATATGTTGCTATGATATAAAATACCGTCTTTTTCACCAACCCAGCTCAAAATTCTGACTCTGACTTTTAAGTATGTATATGTATATACACACACACACACACATATATATATATATATACATATATGGGGCGGCTGTAGCTCAGTGGGTAGAGCCGTTCGATCAGTGATCGGAAGGTCACTGGTTCGATTCCAGGCTCCCCTGGGCAAACTGAGCTACATGCCGATCCTTGAGCAAGATACTGAACCCCAAAACCCCTGATGTGCAGTTGGCACTAGCCTCTGACATCAGTAAGGGTCCTGCAATGAGCTGGCAAGTCACCTGTGTACCCTGGCCTTCGCCCAACGAGTCACTGGGATAGGCTCCAGTAATCCCCCAGAAAAAGGGGGACAATAACATCACCGCAACCCCGCGAGGGAAAAAGCAGGCAAGAAAACGAAACAAAACAAAACATATATATATATTAAAGCCTGAATATAATATACCTTAGTTTTTACTCATCTGGTTTTATAAAGTCCCTTTTTATACTGTTGTTTACAATAACGATCCAGGCAGCAGTCAGGTTTTTAGCTCATGGAGGTGCCCTGACTTTAATAATGGAAAGTCATGAAAGGTTCATTGAATATTTTATCAGAGCCGTAATGGAAACTGAGCACTAATTAAATAAGACTTTGCTCAACATTAGTTTTCACTTGCTCTGCAGTTGATTCGGCTCGCAATGCAGAAACGCTCCGGTCTGTTGAAAGTCGGCTCCAAACTCTTTCCCTCCATCCAGCTCATTTAATAGGGGAAAACATCCAGACATGTTTGTTTTGTTTGTTTTGTCAAAAATCAAATAAATATATTGTTATGCACCCTGCATCCCTGCTAATATTGTGTATCCTGAATCAGGCCTTCTTCAGGATGTTTATAAGCATACTAATATATATATATATATATATATGGAGAGAAATATTCGAAAAAGTTGCTGTTTTGAATATTTAACTTAGAGAAAAGTTAGGAAACTGTCATAAAACAACAAAAAGCAAAAGGACATGGTATGCTTCATCTGTCCTTGATAAAGTCATCACATAGCAAAGGAATCATTTTCAGGCACCTAATAGTCTGGAAAATTTAAGTAAATGTCAAGGCGGTTATCCTTTATCAACTCTGTTTAAATTATAGCTTTAGCTTTCTAGAAAACTTTAATATGCATGAACACACAGTGGATCTCTCTGTAATAAACAAAGTCAATGTTTACCGTAAATAAGACTTAACATTAAGAAGAGAAAAATAATTCCACAAACAACTTAATCTTTCTGTGAAGTATTCATCAGACTCTCTGTGTGTCTGTGTTTTTCTGTGTTTATGTTGGGGGAATTATATTAAATGAACTGACACGTTGGAACATGTGTCTGGATTAGTTAACAAGTTTCCTCAGTTCAGCTATGTCTGTGGTGTTGATAGACATTCAACCATGACTTTTGACTCAAAAGGCCAAAAACAGATTTATAAACAAGATAAATGAAAACAATTCTCTGATGTGCAGCTGCCTTAAAGGAATTAAAGGGGCACTCCTCTGATTTTACACATAAAGTTCATTTTACAGGCCATGGGAAGCAGTACTCAGCCTTGGTGTTTGTGGTTCTGGAGGGGGTTTTCCAAAGTCTGAAAAAAAAGAAAGACTTAAAGATGTGGGCATTTAGGAGGTGACCAGTTTAATAAAAGACGTTTTTGAGTTGTGTAATGGGAGATGTTGACTCAAGCTCTAATTCTGACCGGTGAAAAGGATTTAAAGTCGGGATCTGTCTGCCTCTGCTTCAACAACTTTGATGAATCCTTTCGCTTAACTTGTCTATTGTCCCCAACTTTATTGAAATGCAACTTTAAAAATGCAAGACTACATAAGAAACAATCAACAGTTTGATAAAAGCATCCAGGTATTATTTACTAAGTTTGTCAAACTTCAACATAAGCAACCATACCACTGTCATCAGACTTATTAAAATGTTGGAAAATCCTGATTGGTGCACAGAACAGATTTTTGGGGCCTTTAAAGCACATTAAGAGCAGGAATGTTAGGTTTCCGTGCTGTAACCTGGCATGTTTTCTCAGCTTCAAACACAAGTCTACTTTATATGTATAGAACATGTCATACACAGGGTTATTTCAAGAGTTTAAATAGATTGTATAGATTGTTGGGACCAAGGCTAAGTCGGCTGATTAATCACTTGACGTCAATTATCTGACTTAAGAGGTTGTATCGTCACAGCCAGCTGGAAGTCACAGGTTACTTCTTCAGTTCTGAACTGTGAGAGGTTTCACCTCTCATCCGAGAGGCTTCTTCATTTCTGAACTGAAGAAGCCTCTTGGATGAGAGGTGAAATGTCTTCAAGAAACTGAAACAGTCCAGTTGCCTACGATATAACACTTAGAATTATCATGACTTGGATGACTGAGAGCCTTCATCAACATCCCAATTTCTAGTCCTTCAATTTCTCTTACAAGACCTTTCACATATTCATTTTGATTCTATGAACCCTTTAAAAAAAAAAAACATTAACTTGAATGCGCTTCTGGGTCTATAAGGAGTTTTTACTCCAAGGAAATACGAATTTGCGGCCGAGCACAAATTGAATCGAGATACTAGATCTGTGTCTAATTAAGTGTAATATGTTTCCATATTTCGCCATCATCATGATCAGAATACTTAAATAACCAAAACTGTTAAACACACCACAAAAGAGGATTTTTGTTGAATAAATCACTAAAACTTAAAGCTTTATCTGCTAGAAAAACCTAAATTAGCTCAGGCATTTTTTTCTGTCATACACCCACCTCCATATTTTGTTATTATTATGTTTAAGTTATTATATTTAAGTTATTTTAGTGAGAGTCTCTCTAATGTTTGCACCAGCCCGTTTATGTTTTTTCTCTCCCTCTGTCTGTGTTGTGTTTGCAGAGAGAGGATTCTCTAGTGTTGTTCTCTGCGATGCTGTACGAATGTGTGACTCAGGAATGTCCAGAGATGCTACCCACGTATATCGCAATCGAGCAGGTATGTATGTCTCACACACACACACACACACACACACTGAGTTGTTTTCTGATGCAGTTGAATTGGTCCTCTGACGTGTCATTGTTTCAGCAATTGTAGTTCAATTACTACATCAAGCAAAAATAATGAAAAATAAATGAAAAGATAAAATAATGGCAGATGTTCCCTCTGATAGGTTACTTCAGCTTATCACAGTTTAGGTTTAAATGGATGTTCTGAAACCAACAGCTACCTGTAAGTTTGGAAATCAATTTAAAAAGTTATATGTGTGCAAATTGTGGATAACAGAATATAATTTGAATATTAATTGTACAAAATATATTGAAATGTAAAGTCTCATGGCTCCAGTTGCTGTCATTTTTAAGTAAATGTTGCTACACCATATATACTCGTGTCTACGAACATGTTTCTCTACGTAACACTTTACAGAACTGCTTGCTGTCACAAAGACCAAAATACAGGTATTGGATGACTAAAGCCAGAATAATACTCCTGTAATAATGGATTTATGGATTAATAATAATCCATGTAAATGTCCTTGCAAACCCACGCACAGAAGGGTGTTATGGGTAACCGTGGGTCACAGAGAAGCTCAACAATGATTCAACATCCTATCGGGAAGTGTTTCCTTCAGTGTTTGGGCGTAGTGACATTTTTAGCGAAGCATAGGAAACTAACTTCCTCTCCAAGGCGCTTTATGTTGTCCATTTTAGGTTAATAAATCCAAATTTCTTAATTTTTCTGCTACAGATGTTTCGATTTGTGTTTGGAAATTAGTTTGCTGGCTTCTTGCACGTTTTCTTTACATTGTGGTTTGTCATATATGAAGTTGTTTCCTCGTGGAGACATACCTTTATACCCCAAATATATACAAGTATAAAAGACCCAAGAAGGTTTTTGAAATATCCAGTGAAAGATACACTGACAATTGGAAAACTGAAGTCATTTTATAAAAAAATCCTTCCCACCATTTTGATATACATTTACCCTTGTTTCTCAGGCGGTAGGTGCTCTGCGTCGGGGTGACCTGCTGCAGACCTTCCCCCTCTGGCAGATGCGTCTGGTGGTGGAGCTGTGGGACAGCAGGGTGCTGCGGGGTCCGGCTAACCGTCACGACACCCTGCTCACCTCAGAGTTTCTGCCCGTCATGAAGAACATGGTGGATGTAGCACTGGACGGCTGGCTCAAAGGTGAGGAGCGGCAGGATGAGTGGCTGTACCATCGTAATTCACAATGTTATGATGGTACATACTTGGATGATGGACAAACCTGACTTTAAGCAGCTCGGTAACTCCAGTGTAGCTACTCATTTAATGGTGAATTAGAACCCACCAACTTTATTTGAATGTGTAGTATGCATATTGAGAGCAAAATAAAACTGAACATGTTTAAGAAGTCAATAACTTCTTCAAAATTAATTTTTACTTTGACTGCATGCAACAAAAATTAGATTTTGACTGTGTTCAACAGCAGTGTCACTGGTTGGAAATGTCACACATACTGGATGTGCCTGAGCTTGTTTTCCTGTAAAGGGCGTAGCACATTAATGTCAGGACAAACTGTGTATACACTCAAACACACATTCCTGTACTGACTTGCGTGCACACACACACACAGATACAGTAATACATCTGCACTGAGAGGCGTGGGAAACAGGTGAAGTATTTGGAACGAGATGATGTAAACAGTTCAAACGTGGCATGACTTTCATGACGCCTCTTGGCTCTGGCTGCCATTTCAAAGGAAAACTGAACTAACTCGGCCTCAGAGATCAGGAATGTCGCTGTTTTCTGTAACTCACCCATGAACAAAACATGTGTCTAGATTTATCTATGCTGTTTTTATGATTCATGTTTCTTCTCCTCTACTGTACTCTATGCCATTAGTGGTTCTCTGCAGTGCTGCACTGAAATTGACCTGAAGATGGAACACCTGAGGTCATACAGATTTCCCAATGATGCTGAAAGTCTTTCAGGAATATTGAAAGTATTTAGGACAAGGAACGTTATTATAGACAGTTTCAGTTTTTCTAGGGAAGTTTTGTGTACAAAATAGAAATTTACAAATAGTCCACATGCCAGAAATGCATGTGTGGGTCAGTGCATACAGCCATGTGCATGTGCAATATAGTCATTGCACATGTATCTCCGACACTCATGCAAGAGTAGTTTTCATTTTCTCATCGTCGAAGAAGAAGACAGTCTGAAAAAGGTCATTTGCTCAAGACTTCACTTGTGAATGGGCCAATAAATTGCACTCATGGGAGTTTTAGTGTGCTGACTTTCAAGTGTTTTAGTGATTTTATCTTCTATTGGTCTGGCCACCTGCCTTAAATGGTTTCTAGATTTTTGCGTCTGCTCTGTATTGCCCAGTCAAAGTCACAAAAGTGTCTTAACTGAACAAACTTGTTGTAAATAGCTCCATTCCGCCTGATGAATGGCACCTGTTAACTACAGATCATCTTACAATAGGTTCACACCAGCTGTTCACTGAGTACTCACTGGGCATCTCAAACTTCATTTTAATTACCAAAACTTTACAGGTGTCTAGTTCAGATCAAAATGAACAGTTGCAGCAGTTTATGTAGAATCAAACATGTTTGATCTGTTAACAGATAACTCAGCTTCTATTTGTTGCCTGTTAAAAAGAAAAAGGATTCATTTTAAAGTCAGTTGTCGGCACAAAAAACCCTAACCCTATGTTACACAAAAATAAAATACTTGATCACCTTTTGTGCATTTTCTCTCCTAGAAAACAGCTCAGTGTTGAGGTCCTACATGAGGGCCGAGGCCCTCCCTAAAGACGCCCAGTCCACTGTGTTGGCCTGCTTCCTGGTGTACCGCTCCATCCCCTGCCTCAGGAACACACACACACAGCTGGAGGGTAAGACAAACACATGTTGTCACTAAACTGGAAAGCTTCACCTGTGTACACTAACATTTGCATGTCATTACTCAGTATGCTGTTTATGTACACACAGAAGCAGGAGTATTACTGTAGTTGAGTGCATCATTTTTATGCTACTGTTTCTTAGGAAAAGAGGCTTTTACTGGAATATTGATTTGTATTTATCAAATTATTTTTAAGCTTAAATTAAAAGTCGGTGTTTAATAAACACTACTGTATTATTGAAGATTAAACTGGTTGTCTGGTAGCTTGTGACCCCTTACAGAAAAGCAGTGTTGAATAAGGGCTCCTTGAGACAGGTTTCACGTGTCTGTGAGTTGTTGGCAGTTCCAACAAAGAGACATTTGGCCTCTAATCTTCTCAAATGGTTTCATGTGAATAACCCCTTGAGATCAAAGAGATAGAATTATTCAATATTGCACAAATAAGCAAAATATTTGTTTATTTTTCTTCCTCTTGTCTTCACCATTAGTTATTTCATGACCTGCCAGATTTATCTTGTGACTTCTGGAGAAGGGCCTGACTAAACATACCAAAGTGGAGTATAAACCAGCTCCACCCTGAGCAGCCACAACTTTGAAAGGCTGCTCACACATATTTAATGCACACTACCAAAGAAAAAGACTTTTATTACAGTGATGTTGAAATAGTCTGAAGCTCTCACCTCTCTCCCCGCAGGCTGCAGCTCACTCGGGGATTTATTGTCTCGCAGCAGCCAGCTGGGCATCCCTCTCAGAGACCTGCTGAGGCTGGTACCCGTCCTGCTGGGCTCTGCATCCGGACCACAGACACTGCAGGGTTTCCCTTTGCAAGCATTTTGATCCTGGTGCTAAGTACTAGTCCAAATGACTAGTAACCTCCCAGTGATGCAGTTCACAGCCTTACGTTCCCACTGCAAGCACAGGTAGGACCGATTTCTACAGCAAGTGGGCCCAAATGTGACCATAAGAGGTCTCACTGCATCACTGTGGCATGAGTGCCCTGCCTATGAGAAGGACTGATTGGAAAATACAGACTTTGATTCCTTCTCAGCCAATATAAAATGTTAGTTTTGTAACATAATATTTCTATTTAGTCTTTTTTTACAGCATAAAGAAAGTGAGGCTGCGTTAAAGATGCAGTACATGTGCCATTTTTGTGGGTACAATAAATCCATGATGGGGACTTTCTTCACTTGCTCAAAAGTCCATCAAGGACAGAAAGGACTGGTCTGTACAAAGTGAGAAGGATTTGGTTGTAGTCGTAGTTCATGCTGCCTGTGAGGGTGCTCGAGTTCAGACCCCTGTGTTGTGAAGACGAGAAAACAGAGACAAGACAATAAAATGGAAAAGTACCTGAATGCTTCATGAATACTGTGGTTTATTCCATCTGAATTCCCCATGAGGTTCGGTTCTAACTTTAATCAAATGTCAACTGCCATTATTATTTTTCTTTCTTTTCAGAAAGCATTTTATGTTTCGTACAAAAAACAGCTAAGATCTTGCTGCTCATTAAACCACTAAGAGAACTGCACTCTAGTTTTTGTTTTTGTGTGTTCACTCGTTAGCGCAGTTGGTCGGACTTTTTATGGTCTAGTCCAGCATGTTTTGCATATTTCCCATGGATTTTGTGTTGTACTGCTTTGGTCAAGATTAATGAGCCGTTGATCAAAACAGCCTGTGGGGTTTTTTTTGAGGGTGGTTCCCCACATGAAAGGCATCCCCTCATCTTCCAGCGGTATTTTCTTCAATAAAACAGTGTCCTCCACAGATAAGACTGAATTTACTCATACTTAGCACTTAGCTGGAAAAAGTTGTCTTTCAGTTTTGCTTTTGTTTTGTTTTTTTGTTTCTTACATTTAAAAAAACAAAACAAATGATCCCTTTAAATTGCTTTGTGAGTTGCTGTGATCATCTTGCACATTAATGATCAAACAGTCAGCCTGTGATGTTTTAATTTAGGCCCTAAAGGTGCACTATGTAGTTTTGAGGAAGACATTTTAATCAAAAGAGAAAGATCTTCATTGACTGATTATTATTTTTATGCCTAAACTAACAAAACAAACAAACTCTCTTTGTTTTCATGACTGAATTAACAAACACAATTTTATACCGTTTTACTTTGTATAAAAAATCATGATAAAATTCATAAAAAGAATTTACACAAATTGAAAAACAGTAGATTTTGCCACAACAGAAATGAGTGGCCGTGCATGTCAATACAGTAGGCAAGGAAAGATAATGCACGACTCGATTAGCTCCCAATATTTAAATTAAGCAACCCAATTTCTTCTTGACATAGAAAACAACCTGGTTGGATGCTTGCAACTTTGCTTTACAGGTATAATATATAAATATTAGACGTGTTTAAATATGGTCGCTATTCTGAGACGAGTTGGCTAATGAAAATGATGGCGCCTTCAAATGGCCATCACAAATCTGTCATAATTGTTTGTACAGCAATGCAGATTGACCTTTTAAAACATAAAAATACAAAAAAGTGAAAACCTGACTAAGGCTTTGGGACTGAAATGCAAAGTGTTTTTGCTATTTAAAGGACACTGTTCCGACCTCTATCTTCTCTTTTCCATGGATAGTTCCTCATACTCAACTGTCTGCATGACCATTTAAAGTCATGATTTAAATAGTGCGAGTCGAAAATTGTTTTAGTAATGAGTCAACCATTAACTACTTCAGATGTACTCAATGGGAGTTATCTGAGAGGTCATTCTAAACTGTAAAAAGTCCAAGAAATGCAGCCAGCAGCAGAACACGCCAACACACAGCTAGCTGTAACATAAATGGCCACGATTGCTAATGAAATCAGATACTGTCTTCAGTGTCCGGGTGATTTCCTGAATATATTCACACAGTTATGTGATCCTGTTGGATGTTGTCATGCATGTCGTTGTTTTTAGCCGACAACTTTGAAACCCAGATCTTTGGGGCTTTCCTACCAGATACCAGTCCTGTCTGGTGGTGGAAATCCCAGATCGTGACTGAAATCTAATCAACTTGGTCACATGAGATTTTGAAGAGTCCCACTATATATTTAGACAAGAGGTTGTCAGTTTTTGAGGTTGAAGGGTCGGGTGCATGTAGGTGGTCTAATAGCAACCGGAAGTTAACTAGCCACAGGCCCACTTATCAATAGGACAGTGTCACAGCTCACCAAAGCAACATAAAACTATATTAAAAGCCTGATTTTTGCCATTTTGACTGAGCCAACCTCTGCCTTAGCCTTTAAAGTTGTTCAAAAGTCTTGGATTTTGATGTCCAACTAAGTATTTAAACCCTAACGTCGTGTAGTCAGTGTGTGGGAGGATGTGCTGTGTGTGTTCGGCTCAGAGTCTCAGATCATTTCCAACCAACAGCTCTGAGAACATTCCAAAGCAAATGGAAAACATCCGAACAAACAAGTGGTCCACACCCTCGTCACAGAGCCGCAACACACAGAGCAGCTCCTCACACCAAGATCAAAGTCTGTACATGCTAAATTATGTTTGTATTTCATTTGTTTATTTTGTTACATGAGGTTAGATTAATTTTATCTAAAGGGTTCATCCATGTACCGCATAGTTAGAGTAAACATTTTAGCTGCCTAAGGATCATTCACTGCCTACAAATGGCAACAACTATTTGTCAACTATTTGCTGTGCAGGTTATAAAGATCAATCAACAATGTCTCTTCTATCTGTTGCAAATCTACTTTTCCTCATACCGAGGGTTAATCCCCTGGTCTGGGCGGACAAAACACAGGATTTAACACATCTGTTCAGCTCCAAATTTGCCGGTCCACCCACGTTTAAACTCCACTTTGCTTCTTCCTGTTGAACAAAGTATTAAACAGACGTTCGCTGAAGGATTTTCTCAACATCTGAACCTTGAGAAGGCTCCAAAATAGGAACCAGGCAAGACACTTTTACACTCATACAGTAACTGTGTGGCCTTGGAGTTTTATTTTGCCACAAGAAGGCATTTTGTGGTTATTTCTGTCATGTCTTTCGAGTGTACTTCCTGGCTTTTATCAGCACTCAGGGTTGTTTGAGTGAATACTTGAAATAGTTCTTGTTGTGTTAACCCAAACAACAGTCGCCCCAAGGGATAAAGAAATGATTAAATTACGCTTTTCTGCTCCAATTTGTGGGACCAGTAAATAAAAAATAGATGTCAAAATATATCTACATAAATTGAACAGGCTAGGGATGAGATTAAAACACAATGTTTATCTACTATCACGCAGTGTAATTTGTAAGATAACCTTCTGTCACCTTCAGAGTCTTGCTGTGTGTTTAGCTTGCTGACAATGTGTGTGTGGTTTCCTAGAAACACGTGCTGTGTCAGTCAAACATTCGAGGGAAATGTCACATGACGTTAGCAGTAAACGGAGAGTGAAGGGCAAACAGGAACTGGAACAGGACAGCCTGTGGGTGTCTGCTGTGTCTTCAAGATGATCAAAGTCAGGTGGTTTTAATAGTCTCGAGTCTCCGCTGAAAGCCTTTTAAATGACTTCGTGTCTCTGGAACTTCCATGAGCCACTTATATCCCTGCCTTTGTGATGCTGCAGGGCCATGGTGTGTTTTGGGTAAAAGGTTAAAGTTACAGATTTACTAGTTAAGTAATACCTCGTGCTCACAAGGAGACACTTGGTCTGAAGCAGTTTAGTTGCGGCTGCTTATTACAAAAAGGCAGGTTGTTTGTGGGCATGCGTGTTTGATAATGGAATACATGTTTATGGCAAGTGTAAACCCACCCTAAAATCACCACCTTTTTGAAGCCTGAAGTCACCGTCTCGGTTTGTAGAAGCCAGAAGTGACGATATCTGGATGAGAGGGTGGAGTCTGACTGAGGACATGCCACGGTGAAGATTAATCAGTCACAAGGCAGCCGCACCCTAAAGCGTTCCCCGCATAATCGTCTATTTTACTCTAAATAGGAACACAATTTACTAAATGAACATCATGCTGTATTGAAGAAGACTTGAAACTAGTGACTGAGACCATAAACTCATTAAGAAACCCTTTACTGAAGTTATTAATCAAGTTTGAAGTTGAGTCATTGTCTCGTAAGCATAAGTGAAGTTGCCCCCTACTGGTTGAATACTGGTTTAAGGCTCTTCCATATTAGCCTCACTTTTCAAGCCCAGAGACTGTCTAATATTTTTACCATCTATGGTTAAGGTCTTCTCTCTCAATTGGCATCTGTGTTTTGATTCCTGAAACTTTGAAACTTTTGAAACTTGGGATGAAGCTTTAAAAGAGTCAAAGATGGACGTAAGTGAAGGGTACATGAGTGAAAACTAAACTGACGCTGACTTTATCTGGTTTGTATTTAATTGTGGTTGGTTTCTAAATTTAACATGCTAGCAAATAACGCTCAGCAATGCTCAAATAAAAAACACGTTTTTGATACTAGCCTTCAAGCTTACTTTCTCACAATGGGGGGGGTGAGGATCTGTCCAATGTGTCAAAAGTCATCTGGATTCTGTCTTAAACCAGTCCCAAATCATACATGGACACCCAGCCAGTCATAAGCCTGTATAAACTATATCAAAGAAGTAACCTTCTCAGATGAAACTGGTAGTGAGAATTCCATTAACTGAAGCAAGAGATGTTGATTTTTATGCCTTTATACATCTTGGCTTTCTTCTCCTAGGTCGAACCATTACAGAGCTCAAAGTCAGGTCTTTAGTTAAAGTTTGAAGAACAGGAGGATGCAGTACACTCAATTTGCATTTGGGACGATATGGCTCTTGCTGACAGCTACCATATTTCTTAAAACAAAAGCCAGTTGTCAAATAACAGCCTGGTCTCACACAACGGCCAAGGGCATGGCCAAGCATGGCAGTAGCTACATTTGTACAAGTACTGTAATGGATTTTAAAGTCCAAAAAGATGTTCCTGCAAATATTTATTTTTTAAAACTGCTGATATACGTGTAATGTATGCCGCGATAAACTTGTACACCCAAATTTTGAGTTGGAGCTTATGCATCGTTTGACCAATTTGCCGTGGATGTCACGATGAGGTCACTGCAGTTTTGGACAAATCGTGGTGGAAAAGTGGAGCGAAGCCGAGAGAAATTCTGGGGAAGAGAGGCTGGATGAGGGGGATGTCTCATTGTGCTGTTCAATGTTCAGGAATTTAAAAGATGGCCTTACTTTTTGTAGAATACCGTCATTAAAGAAACCATGAATATGGATGATTCAAAACCGTTCTGCGCATTCAACCATACTTGGCTAAATGTGTTCTTTGAATTGGTTCAGGGTAGTTTCATGCTGCTTGAAAAACCAAATGCCAATTTCCTGTGAGCTGTGCCTTGAACTTTATGCTTTCACACTACATGTCCCCTTTTTTTTGTCACGTTGGATGTTTTCTGCTGGAGGCATGGCAGACTTCCTGTCTCCTACTCCTTCGTAGGCTAGAAACTTTATGCCCACCACATTTAATCTTTGCTTGTCCTGCAGCAAACATTCATCTGGACCACAGTTATGCTCCAAAAAACAAGCTACAGAGCACACACAGTGGAACCTCCGCTCTAGGTTAGACAGTTTGTCCGTTTGTCAGCTCCAGTCGTGGTCTGTCACTTGATCAATAATGTGGGTGATGTTGATTTTGAGCCTTTTTCTATTGTTGGATTCATTGGAAGTTATTCTGTTTTTGACATAAATGCCTTAGGATTGTGTAATAACGTGGGAGTAGAGTTTTGTCCCAGACGACACTGAGGTATGTGTTGAGAAACCTTGGACTGTCTGCCTTTATTGAGCCTGTGGGGAAAAAGAGTGCTGCCTCCAGGAAAAATCCCTGTGTGTTTGTTTCCACAATAAGCCAGTCTAAGTGTGTCACAGTGAAGACGCCCTCCAACACCGCGGCTTTTCTCTAACGGTGAAACTCTACGCACAGAAGCATTTTGTGTAAACACATACTTAAACATTTAAATCCACAGCCTACATGAGGACCACCTACGAGACAAAACTGAGTGCAATATATCAGAGAAGTGAAGAAGAGGATTTTGTAAGAGGGGCTTTTTAAAAATGTTTTATTATCCTTCTTTGTACTTTTCAAATCTATTCATCATAGGAGCTGAGACAACAGGATCCCAACATTTACACATCCTCTCTTCTTAGAAATCCACACAGTTTCCACACCAGCCAACTGGTTGAAGTCCTGTATGAGTAATTCTAAAGTTTGATTTAGAAACGAGACCAAAATGTGACAGAAAAACTACAATGAATACGAACTTATAACAAATATCATTTCAAAGACGACTACAATCATGTACTCTGTAGCGTGATTATATTGGTTTTGTATAATGCCAGGTCATTCTGTCTGTCCTCTGTCCTGACAACTGAGTATTATGTGGGTTTTAAACACCTTTTCCAATCAAAGGGCAGGAAAACACACATTACTGCCTACGTTGTTTTTTTTTTACGTGCCAAAAAGCTTGGATGCACTGCAAAACTTTTTTCTAGCTCACTGCAAAAAGCCAAATCACTCACAACTAAGACTGTGCAAGGCATATATTGAACTACCAACACTGAGTTTCTTATACCATTACGTGCATATGCAGGAGCCAGAGTTAACCTGCTAAAAATAGACATTTTACTCTGGTCCCATTGAATGTAGATGAGTTTGTCTCAATGTTGTGTTTTTGTTTTCTGTTTCTAACCCTAAAGGATGGACGTTTACCCAAGGTGATCCCAGAAAATCAAACTAGCCTATAGGCCTATATGTAATAATTTTATATACCAAAACTGCCAAGATGATGACCACAGTTCGAGTCCACGTTTCAACATTTGTATGTGAGAAACCGCCAGATACAGTGGGTACGGAAAGTATTCAGACCCCCTTAAATTTTTTACTCTTTGTTAAATTGCAGCCATGTGCTAAAATCATTTAAGTTAATTTTTTTCCTCATTAATGTACACACAGCACCCCATATTGACAGAAAAACACAGAATTGTAGACATTTTTACAGATCTATCTCAGCTGCAAAACACCCCCACAGCATGATGCTCCCACCACCACACTTGACTGTAGGGATGGTGTTGGGCAGGTGATGAGCGGTGCCTGGTTTTCTCCACACATACCGCTTAGAATTAAGGCCAAAAAGTTCCATCTTTG
>OMLP01044612.1:0-32461 GCA_900302685.1 Spondyliosoma cantharus
GGGTTCTGCTTCTGTATCCGCGTCTGATGTAACATTACTAGTAATGTTATTTTCTTCTTCCATTGCGCTCTCCTCCGTCTCCGCCATGCTGCTTGGCCTCTGTTTACTCCCGAGCGACCAGCGCCGTAAACGAGTCCTTGCGGATGACGTAAAAATGCCACCACAAAGCAGTAGCATTGCTGTAGTTACATTCGCCTTCATACAATGAACTTGTCTTGAACTCAAAATGTGGATATCCAACGGTCATTCCGATATTGAGTTGTGCTTTACACGGCGTATTAAATCACAACCGTAGTGTACGTTAGCGTTAGTGTAGCAACAGTGCTAAACAAGTAGCCTATACGCTAAAATTACGATATAAACAACAGAGGGTTATATCCTACGGTAGACGTTTTTATATCGCACTACGATATATATCGTAATATCGCACAGCTCTACCTCGGCTATATTGCGATTTTAACGTTTATTACCCAGCCCTAACTTATATGTCTCGCAGCAGCTGAGAAGTTCAAAAAGAACTTAATTCAAAGAGACTAAGGCTGGGTACTAGTGCTAATACAATACCAGGTTTACAAACATGTTCAAACATGTAATTCTACAAAGCCCCTTTTAATTCAACAAAATAAGTCAAAGAATGTCTGAATCAGTAAGTGAGACTGGCACATTTTGTCTTTAAACTAGGTTCTATCAAATTGTCAGATGACATAAAAACACAAAAAAGAATTATGAATCTGACCAGAACATGATGCCAGCTTTCTGTATCTCGTTTTTGATACTAAGTGTTACAGACACAGTTACCAAGAGAGTTCAAGAGACAGAACAGTGATTGTGTACCTCCAGACTCTTGCAAAACAACATGTCTGCTCTTCTGAACAGAGACAGTGTTACAACATTCTGGGAAAAACACTGAAATAGCTGCCATCTGCTGACGCAACTTCCTGCTGATCTCCGTACAACTGGCACTATATCCCAAATGTATTATTTACAATGAAAAAAGGACAACATTAAAGGGCAATTCTGGGTTTTCTTAGTTTTAGTTATAAACATTATCAAAGTGATTACATTTGACACATAAATTTAACAGCTTAGGTGAATTTTCTGGCAATCAGTCTGTCATTTCAGTTACTATACACTGAAATTAGGCTTGAAGTACACTCAGAAAAATCTGCATGCATTCCCCTTGTTTTTTCAGTGTGCTGTTGATGGACAGTGTTGTCCCATAATGCAATGCAAAAAGGAAACAGAGAAGTTACACACAGCTGCAAAACATCCTGATAAACTGCAGATGTGGATGAAATAAATAAACAAAAAACAATGCAACTTCATGAAAACATTAGGAACTAAACAAAAGCAAAAAAATGGGGCGGCTGTAGCTCAGTGGGTAGAGCCGTTCGATCAGTGATCGGACTGGTTCGATTCCAGGCTCCCCTGGGCGGGACTGAGCTACATGCCAAAGTATCCTTGAGCAAGATACTGAACCCCAAAACTGCTCCTGATGTACAGTTGGCTCTAGCCTCTGCCATCAGTAAGGGTCCTGCAATGAGCTGGCGACTCATTCAGGGGTGTACCCTGGCCTTTGCCCAACGAGTCACTGGGATAGGCTCCAGTAATCCCCCTGAAGAAGGGGGACAATAACATCACCGCAACCCCGTGAGGGAAAAAGCGGGCAAGAAAACGGAACGGAACAAAACCAAAAATTAGGTTAAATATTTTAGAAAAACATTTTGCTTAGAGGCCGTCCAGACAAAAACGCTCTTTACTGTAAACACACATGTATTGCATCGTTTTGGCCAATTGTCCACATGGATCCTGTAAATGCAGCGCCTGAAAACGCACTTTTTTGAAACCGGGTCTCAGGGTGGAAAAATCCGAAAACGCAGCCCTTCTCATGTGGACAGCGAATCCACATACTTTCCGAAACAATGACGCTATCGCCCCACCCCTCGACCTCTAGCCTTCGTCCTCTGAACCCCGTAACGTCTCATAACAACAACAACAACAATGGTGGATCTGCTTGTGTTCGTGTTTCTTGCAACTTACTCGCCTTGTAGTCAAGTGTGAGTCGCAGCAGCAGTTCGACCTCATTATCGGTCCACACAAATGATTCCAGTTTCCTTGCACTAGCCATTTTTGTCTTCTTCTTGTGGTGTTCAGATTCTCCGTCTACTGTCTGTTTGTAAACAGCGCGCAAGCTTTATGCGCATGCTCCATCTCTTCTTCTCCCTTTTTGGTGAATTTCAAGCGCCACCAACAGCCAATGAACATCTTTCTCTTCACATTAACATTTCTTCACCTAAACTACAGAGTGCTCCTTTAAAGAGTAACCGGAGCAATTTGACACATTAAAGTGTGTTTACAGGTGTTGGGAGTACGACTGTATATGTGGAAAAAGTAACATAAAGCCTTACGTGGCTGCAGAGGAAGCTGCATGTAATCTGATAGACTGCATCCATTGAATTCATTCAGTGATTAAATTGCATTGTGGGTACTGTAGGCACCAAGATGTGAAAAGGAAGAAGAACATGTGGAATAAAAAAGTTATATCTCTTCTGTTGTATCCATTTAGATCATTTCATTTTGAACTCTTCATAATGAGTCTAACAGTGTTACAGGAGTGTAATGTTAGACCACTGGACAATACGTGGTGCCTACATTACCCACAATGCAAATTTGCCACTGAGTTTAGTCACTGGAAGAAGTTTATCAGATTACTTACAGCTTCCTCTGGAGCCACAAAATACTTTTCACATATGCAGGAGAACTCCAACACCTGTTAACACACTTTAATGTGTTAAATTGGTGGAGGTACCCTTTAAATGCACAATGGCTGACAGGTGTAGTTTGTTACCTCATTGTAATTTTACACGTGTTCCAGTTGCCTTCCACGCCTCCTGTTATCTCCTCAAGCACTTAATTTGTTTATGTCCATTACAGGCCAACGCATAAACATGTGAGTTGTGAGTTATCATTACAGCTTAAACTAGTGGTGGTGGTTTTGTGGTTTAGGAGTTTTGTCTGACGTAACACATAAAGTGTAATAACAGTGGAACACAATTCATTGCATAAAATAGCCATGTGACTGTTTACTATATTGTGATCCTGCATAGATCTGTATTTTATGAATGTGCCATATCACCATGTCTGACATAAATAACTGTGTTTATAAAAGCCTTGACATTCAACAGATTGGGTCTTACTGACAACTGCAGAAAGGCTTTTCCATATCATACATATTAGACAAAATGGGTGGATCAAAATTTTGGATAATGATTGAACCTGCTTGTTATCAGAATGTTATAGCCACAACTGAGAGTAATTCACATCACCTGACCCATCATACAGTGCAAGACAGTCAGCTGATGGTGAGACACAGACAGTAGCAGATGTGTAAAGCAGCTGCAGGGCCTCAGTACACCCACATCAGCATTTCATAGTTATCAAATCACCTTCATTATGAAGCATCAGCACATGTTAATTAGCATCAAAGACAGAGGCCTTTGCTGAGAAGAGTGAAGAGAAGAGTGGCAGCCTCTACACTGTGTTTAACACTCAGCATTGAGCAGCCTTGCCCACAGATGCTGGCGAGAATCCCTAAGGGATATTTACTGTTCCCCAGTGCCTTTGCCGCCCGCCATTTTACAAAACAAGCAAACACAACATCAGCACACAAGGTGGGACAACGGGGCCTACAGATGTGCAACAAAAGCAGCATTGTGCTACAGTGTTACAGCCCCTGTTAGACAATTAGCACTGTGGTGGCAGAGCATTTGAAACACTCAGGACTGTTGCTTGCTTGCTAAAAGTCGACTTGACTTGGAGAAACTTGTGTACACTAATTTATTATTATTTTTTTTCCTATTAAATACAGATGACTGCTCGTGCATAAACACTGTAGTCCTCTTTAAAGATCATATGCAGAACGCTATGTGGGCCGTATACATTTTTAAATTAGGTTTCCCTAATGTCCTGACAGCTGTGCCGAGGGATCTGAACACATACAGACAGGACCTATACCGTTAGTAACGCAACACTCTATTTTAAAACCGGTCAATTTAACAAAATTGAATGTTTTCTAAAGTTTACAAACTCGGCTGCCAGCTCCCTTCACTCCCAACCGAGCAGTAGCGCCGAGATCGAAAAGTGGCTGAAGGTATGTCGATTGCAGCTCAGCGGCTTATACCGATCCTCAGACTGGTATAAAGATTCTCGGAGTGGTATAAACCGATCCTCAGACTGGTATAAAGATTCTCGGAGTGGTACATAACATAAAATACGTTCGGTAATGTGTTAAGTTAGCATTGTCAATAAAGAAAAAAAAAAATTATACATTTACGGCAGTACTTATTGTCAAACCAGCCTTGGCATTATATTTGCATATTCATCAGGGGGCGGTACCCATCCAACAGTCTCTCAGTGCCATAACATTCTCAAGCTGCACATACAGTATTGTGTCGGTGGAATAACAGCGGCATAATAATAGCAGCATACCACTCCGATAACCAGTTTAGGGATCGGTTTATACTACTCTAATAATCTGTATACCAGTCTGAGGATCGGTTTATACCACTCCAAGAATCTGTATACCAGTCTGAGGATCGGTATAAGCCGCTGAGCAGCAATCATACACCTTCAGCCACTTTTCGATCTCGGCGTCACTCTATTTACCTATATAGTAATAACTTAAAATATGTAAACAACATGTAAAACAGCAAGTTAAAGTATTTTCTGTTGCTACGGAATATCAACAGCTTTAACATATTGAATATTGGGGTGTAGAAATAGCGTAATACACTTTTAAATCATGTTAAGTTGTACTTACCCAACACCCTTGAACAGAACAGGTCTATTGGTGGGTTTTCCCACAATAGTTGGTGCCTTCAGCAGGTTCTCCGGATCAGCAACAATCAGGGTGTGCTGGAGATGAGAAGGACCACTCGTAAATAAAAACATGTCAGTTGTAAAGACTGGATTCGTTAAACCGGACATGCCTGCTGTCTGCAGAGAATTCTGCTTACCTCTCCAGGGTCAGACACGTCATAGTTGTGATGGTCAATGACACCAGTCTTTTCCTCGTCAAACTCGATGCCACATTCACTGCCCAGCTCCCTCAGGGGGTCACCTGTGTAACAAGAGAAGAGTGTTAATACAGGACAATATTACGGTATCTTATTTAATATTACAGCTAAAACTGTAAACTGTAAATCAACTGACCAATATCAGAACTTGCAGCAACCAGCACGTTTCCTCCACCATCAATGAAAGATGTAATAGTCTCCACGTTGATGTTTCCTCCAAAGTCTGCAGGTGATAACAACAGGAAATTATTGTTATAAGACTGATCCACTGAGACAGTGACGATGCATGCAATTACGTAGTTGACTTTGAAAACAGCGCGTGAAACTTACCCTCAACTGATGGCGCAAAGATGATTAAGTGGTCATACACGAACTGGCCGTATTTGATCAGAGACAGGGAGGAGTCGTCAGCGGTCTTGAACGTGATGTCAAAGCCACGATCTGAAAAGAGAAATACATTAACAGCGGCACTGAAACACGTCACACACATATCATGAACTTTTGCAGTAACTTGAACAAGGTAGCAGCTCCCCATATGATGTATATATATGCATTATCTCTTCATGGGATTTCTTGCCTTTAAATGTCCAATTCTACAACCCAAACGGGAAAGTGTGCCACCCCTACTACGACCATTACTAGGTTGGAAATGCATTAAACTGCCAGAGGCCTGAATTAAGTTTGGCGAGACGCAGTGAACATAACAGCTACATGACGTTAGCAGCCTAGCTATGCTACATGGAGCCCAATTCTTCACGTTTAAGTCCCAAAGACTGTATTCACAGCCAGAGAACTGGTTGCAGAACAATTGGGAGCTGTAACAAGACAAAAAAATGGTAATTATGGATGAAACAAGCACGAATCTCGCACTGACCTGCCAGACTGCGGAAGAAGATTGAATGGGTGTCTCTGATGTTGAGGTTGTCCAGCAGAACCAACGTTTTACCGTCAGCCAGAGCACAATGCAACATGGACGCTAACGACAGGAATAAAAGGACATTGTTGTCCAAAAGTCTGAACCTCCTCTGGCTCATTGTTCCGGTTCGTTTTTTGGACGATGATAAAGAACTGGACCGGTTCGTCTGCATGACTACTGTCACCGACGCCATTTTGCTGCAGAAGTCGACGTCAGCGTTAGCAGTCGAGTTCACTTTGACCCCAAGATCCAGCCAATCACAGAGAGGAACGCGTCTCACTTGCGTGCCACTCCGCCAATGAGAGGCAAGCTTTATTATAGGACTGACAACCACGGAAGAAGACACATCAATGGACTGAACTGAGTAGCCATACTTATTGAATAATCATAATCAATACAAATAGTAAATTGACTTCATCGTGAGTTGAATTGCCTTAATGGCTTAAATAACCACATTTTCTGGATGTTTATTTTTTAAAGATGCAGTATGGTTAACAATAATTTGGCTGAAAACACCCAATTAAATGCAATGAATGTGCAATAAAAAGTTATTATTCTATATTCCTTTTAAATGCTTAATATTGCTTATTGCTTATTTTATTATTTAACAAAACTGTAACACACCTTTCCCAAGTCTATTGCATTCCAGGAAGTGTACATTAGCAATGTTAGCCTTTATGGAAACAAATTACAGCACAGTGTTACTCTAAAAATTAACAGCACAACACAAGGGTAGTCCAACTGTGTGATGATTCTTTATTGATCAGATGATGACAACTGGTGAGTCTAAAATGTAACCGATATTTAATAGGACATCTTAAAAGGTGTTGTTATAAACAGATAAAATTTCTGTCTAAGAAAAAGAAAAACAATGTAGCCAGTTTAATGCAATACCAGGAAAAAGCTGTCTTGGTATCATTGCAAAACGGAGAATTATTGACAAGTTGTAATCACCACACGCTTCTTTTTTTCTCCAATCTTTTCTCAGATTTAAGACTTTTTAGAGGCCACATAAATATACAAATATTGTACATCCACAACATTTACAGTGTTTGCCAGTACACGAATACATGATATCCCACTTCTGGGAAAAAGAGGAAGTGAGAATTAAACCCAAGTTAAATCTTAGTACTCCCTTACAGTATGTTCGTGTAGATAATCTCTGTATAATGTGCTTTTCATGAAAATACTTTAACTAAGTACAATATATAACAATATTGTTGGCTTTTTAAGGAAAATGTACATATCTCATTGCAGTGAAATGGAAAAATACCACAAAGGACTTTCTTTAAGATATATTAGACAAGACAGAACTGTGATCTCAATGTTTTAAACATTTAGACAATGCACAGTCCTGCATTTCAGACTAAAAATAAACAAACTATACTAGTAGTATAACCATCTGTGAAAGAAATATCTACAACATTTACTGGATCTCACCTAATTTCCTGAAATAAGGACTGCTGAAAACATATTTTATGTCCTTACATACTAAGGTGTTTAAAAAGTGTTGCATGTTATGAATCCAGTGTTGAACATCCTGGCAGTTTGAAACTATGATGCTTAAACAACTCACTTCATTTCCTGTATTTCCTTCTGCTGTACAAAATAGATATCTGTTACATTTCATATTTTCTACATTCATCTGTCCCACTACGCCTGACTCTCACATTCCATCTCCTCTCCCTTTTCCTCCTCCATCTCTCCTGCAGCTTCATCGCTTCCCTCCGTGTGGAGCTCAGTGTGAGTTTCCACTTCTCCACCCTCCCTCCCCTCCTCATGAATCACCTCTCCTGACCCTTCCTCTTGTTCTTGTGTCTCCCCTACCACCCCTCCCTCTGCCTCTGCCTCTGCCTCTCCATCCTGGGCACGGAAGATCAGCTCTCCTTCCTGGATGACCTGTTCAGCTGTGGGCTGCCATGTTGTAGCAGAATCCCCCTCGGCGGTGGTGGCTGTGGTGTATTGGTAGAAGTCAGAATCTGCCTGGAACATGACCAAGGCCTGAGCTGTGTGGATTCGTACGTGCTGGGCTAGGGAGCTGGCGTCCAAGAATTTATCGCCACATGAGTCACAAGCATACAAGATCTGGGTGTTGGGGTCTGAGAACAGAAGAAGTAAGCCGTTCACATTTCTCACATTGTGTTCCATTTAAAGATACAGCCTCTATATCTATGTATATACCTGTAAATGATCTGGCTCAGAATAACATAAACTAACATAAACATAACGTTATAACATCAACTGTTCAAAAGGATCAAACCAATTTACCCTTCAGACTTTTCACAATTAAGGTTATGCATTATTTCAAGTGTCATATTTGTGTTTATGCATATTGTAGGCCATGTACTGCCATACAAATATTACATAATTTTCATAACAATACACTGTGGAAATCAACTTTTATAGCCCTGGCAAAGGTAATCCATCACAGTAAACATCACAGACAAATCACCATAATCACAGAATTGCTCTATCAACAGATGTTTCCATGGTCATGATGAATGAAGCCTGGACCGCAGCTTTCAGGTCAAAAAGTCCTTAAAACCATATGATTCAATGACAAAGTAACAAACTCTGCACAACAGCTACTAAATAGACCTTAGGTCTTATAGATCCTATCAAATGCAGTACTGCAGTCACAAACTTACACAAATATTACTTAGTTAGAAAATTATTTTGTATGTCAATAACCCAGTACTGGCATCAATTTCACTTCAGTGTGTAGTTCACAGTACTGACTTTATCATGTAGCAAGTCTAAGCTTCATATGTCTGTTCAAGCAAAAACAGAAAAATAATAATATTTTGGCCTTTAAGATTCTACAAGGATCTTGTTGATTCTGGGAGCCCCTGTAGACAAATGAGCCTCATATCATAAAGATCTTGATCTGGCAATATTTTCGTTACCATTTCTCTTTTTGTAAACACCATTTTCTGCAAGATGCATGATGATGAAGCAAAGTATCTATTCTGGCTATGTAATGTATGTATGTATGTAATTAATAACTGTGATATGACAATATTAGCTTGTTTAGTACCGTACACCGGGCTAAAGAGTGGTGTTAATCTTATAACTTTTATGAGTTGTAATCCGACCCGTGGACGGACAAGAATAACATTAATAACTACACAGTAGTAGCCAGTCTTCACCTGACTGTCTCATTTGCTTATGTAGGTCATATAGAGGCATCAGAGACTATTTCACAACCAGTTTAATGTTCCTTGTAGTATGTTTAAGCTGTTTCTGTTAGAAGTGTTGCTAGTTGATAATGATGATGAGTCAACAAGCACACCAATTCTGCTCAAATGCAGATGGTGGCTCGGTACAGAATATTGCTGCTGCTCCAGTGCAGCAACCTTTACCTCATATCCTGTTTTCACTTTAGCCATTACTGATTCGTATGTTTTTCAACTGGTATGATATATTCAAGTTCATACTGTGTGGTGAGTTCCCTGCAGTCTTACCTGCTTCTTGCACTTTCTCTACTGCCTTGGTGATTTCAGCTTTCAAAGCCTCCGTCTCATCTGCAGACACTGAGGCAGCCACTGGAACTACTGTAAGCAAACACATGACATGAGGTTAACAAACACTCATCACTGTCTCAGCCCTTTAATCCTTCATTCTTATTTTATTGTCCACAGAAGGTCATGGTAGTATATGCAGCATTTGTACAGGACAAACTCAGGCTCAAAGATGCTCTCTGACCTGTCAGCTGGGCCACAGCACTGGCTGCCAGGGCCTCGGTCGCCAGGGTGACAATGTCCTCTGTGGTGACGGTGACTATGTTGATCTCGTCCGATGTGGACGCCCCCAAGCACCCATCGGCCCCTTCGTCAGCACTGCCCCCGGCTACCACCAGCCGCTTCATGCCGGCTTTGCCGTGGTGGACGGTCTTGACGTGGGAGCGCAGATTGTCAACCCGGTTGAACCCTCGGCCGCATTTATCACAGAGGAAAGGTTTCTCCCCTGAGACAGCAGGACAGAGAGCAGTCATCAACTGAAGATTAAAAGGGTCAAGGCTGTTAGCTCTGCTCGTGGAGCTCCAAAGCCCCATAATTACCTGACACTCATTATGTCCGTACCTGTGTGAATGATAATGTGCTTCGACAGGTCTCCCACATTAACAAATGCCTTGTTGCACATCTGGCACTTGTGTGGTCGGACATTGTCGTGATGCCGAATGTGATTGGCCAGTTGACTGGACTGCACAAACCTGTCCAGAGAGGGATATACGATTTTAAGCATTTAAAGGGTCAGTTCACAAAATTTCAAATGAAGAAAAACAAACATATTTTCCCACTAACCCAAAGTTCAATGTTACTGTTTGTTTTTTTGCACATCCCCGGTTGGGATCGGGTCGAGGTCAAAATACATTGAAACAAACATTCAAACATGTGTTTTATTCTTTTTACCGCCTGCACGATCAGAATGATGTACTAGCCCGAAATGGCATTTCGGGCCTGAGGACAATTCTTATTTGTGAACCCTCATAGTGGCAGTTTTCAATTAGAATTTCTTGTTGGTATATTACTTTTTAATGTTAGACTACATAAAACAATTCCCATTACTCCCTATACAAGATAAGACTTTGAACCAATATCTGATGTTCTCTGTTCGCTCCACACATATTATATATCCAAGTCTCCTCATTAGAGAATCTCAGGTTATATTCAGGTTCAAGGGAGTTTGAATAATGAGCCTTCTGTTACAGCACTGACTTATCTGCTTGCTGACCTTTTGCCACAGCGATCGCACACATAGGGCTTCTCTCCGGTGTGCTGGCGTACGTGGGCGATGAGTGAGCTGGCCTGGGTGAAGGCCTTGCCGCAAATCAGACAGACACAGGGCTTCTCTCCTGTGAAACAAGAGTTACAGTGTCACCGTGGCTGCCGGGTGTAGATAATATTTGCGTATGCTGCCTTCAAATTCCACAGTGTGTGTGTGTGTGAATGTCATGGGAGAACCTGTGTGGATGCGTTCATGCCGCTGCAGAGCTCCAGGGTCACTGAAGGCTCTCTGACAGTGCATACAGATGTAGGGCTTCTCCCCACTGTGAACCCGCAGGTGTCTCTTCAGATTTCCTAAAAGGCAGATACCATCACACAAAGGTCAGACCAAATGCCTCAAAGCAAAGACACAACTGCAGGAGTCAGCCTCCTTTAAATAACATGCAGACAAACTGAAAGCAGCCAGCGTTTGCTTCGGATAAAAAATACCATCTGACTAATGTCTATCAGAGGATACTTGATGGAATTCTTTTGAATGCTGAAAATAACATTTAAATGTCTGAAAGGATTGGTATCAGGAGGAGATTATACAGTATCTTATATTTAGAGGATCAGTACATTTAAAGTTAACGCTCAGACACAGCTTTACCTTTAAATGTACTGATCCTGCCTTCCAGTTGACTTTATGCTACATGTAGATTTCTGCACACATACAAAATCTCACTCCGATATTTGGCTCAATACAGCAGGGATTTGTATGACAAGTTAACTGTACTTCTGTTTCACCAATGTGTTAACACCACTGACAGCCTTTTACTAACTTCAAAAAGGTAGTTTCGCTATTTTTTATACCTAGACCCTATGTTAACATACTTTGGTGTCTTTGGAGTTGGTCCAGTGGATTTCCTCAGCCTGTTAAGTAAGTTCAGAAAGGTGCTTGTTTTTGCCACTGACAGGCTACGATTGTTATGCGTAGTGTCTAACAACATTATGGAAACGATCTCTACAGAGATGGAGCTAAACAGTTGCTTTGTTTAACCAGAAGCTGTTATCTTGCTCTCGCCAAATCCACCAGACTCCATTTTAGGAAACAGTAATTTTACCATCATCTCTCCAGCAAACACCAACTCTAGTTTGGTCAAAAGCAACCTGTGTATTGTTGATGATCTTGTGGGGTAATACTGTTGCACATCTGGAGTATTTTTGTATATTTTGTACCCATCCCAATGAAAAAATCAATAAAAATATTTGACAAAAAAAAAGCAACCTGTGCCAAATTTTTTTCACATCCAACGCACTGAATTATAGTTGACTGATTTTTAAGGCTGATTTTTCCCACAAGGATTTCATTGTTGCCACTGCGTGCAATGGCTGAGGTGGTCTACTGGATCAATCACACACTAAAACACGTAAACCACAGGGCCCAGAATTCTTGTGGTTTGGCAGTACAATGGGGTTTGCAACTGACAATAATGCTCATCTTAAATTCACTTGTCAAATCAAAACCCCAAACACAAAAATGTGCAATTTATAATCATAAAGAACCAATCATCGTGTTTTTGGGTGGAATTTAAATTTGTTGAGAAACAGAAGAGTCCTTCATTTGTTTCAGTGAAAAACATCGACTTCAAAACACAAGTTAAGAAATCATATGCTCCGTACTATCTTCTTACCCGAAGTGGTAAACTGTTTGCCACATTCCTTGCACTTGAGAGGTCCGTCTGTGATGTGGATTTTTAAGTGAGCCTTCAGATTTCCAAACTACAATACAAACAAACAACACGACACAACATCAGGCAACAAGTTAAAGCACTCGATATAATATGTACAGCATGTATATTTTGTAAACAAACTCAGGATATCTACAATGAAATATATCATAAAATGTGTCTGAAAGATTTCCCAGTTTGAAAAACTTTAATGTTATAATATGTTTCATATTCACAACTGTTATGGCTCCTGTTTTTCCACAAAACAAAACCCTCCCGGACATGACGTTACCTGGTTGAAGCGCTTCTCGCAGTGTGGACACTTGTGGCCCTTCTCTGTGTCGTGCGTCTCCAGGTGTCGCATCTTGGCCGTGGGGTCAGAGAAGGCCTTGTCACAGAAGTCGCAGTGGTATGGCTTCTCTCCGCTGTGCACCAGCTGGTGGCGCTTCAGGTTGCCAGACGTGGTGAAGAGCTTGCCGCACACCTCGCAGCTGTAGCGCGCCTCGCCCGTGTGCCGTTTGCGGTGCAGGTTGAGCAGGCTGATCTGTCGGTAGCTCTTTCCGCAGGTCGAGCAGCAGTATGGCTTCAGAGGGCTAGGAGGGGAGGGGACGCTCACTGTTAAGACACACACATGACAGCAGGCGGGCAGGAGTGTAGCTAAGCTCAATGTGTGTAACTCACCTGTGTGTTTTCTCGTGGGCTTTGCAGGCTGCAGGGTCAGAGAAGGCTTTGTTGCAGTCCCGACAGCTGAACGGCTTCTCTCCAGTGTGAATGCGCATGTGTCTCTTGAAGTTACCAGTGTGGGTGAATTTCTTCCCACAGTCCTGGAGAGAGGAAAAGATGTCAAGGGAGCCAAACATTTTCATTCTAGAGCTGCAACAGTAATCAATTTGTTGATCTGAGTACAATTATTTTGAGTCAAAATTCTCTGCATCTCTGCAACGGCATTAAAATTTGGCAAAATGTAAACACAGAAGTAAATAAGTTCCTTTGCACATCCTCTCCTGCACCCGGACTGATATTTCTCACCTCACATTTGTGCGTCACAGAGCTGTAAGGCTTTGACTCAGACCGGCTGCTCATAGACGTCGACGCCGTTTGTCTGCCCTCTCCCTCGCTGCTCGAATCGGCTCCTCCCTCCGGCTGGCTACCCTCGCTGTCATCCTCCCCAGCTTCCTCTTCATCATTATCAGCCTCCCCATCGCCGGTCTCCCCGTCGCCCTCCTCCTGTTCCTCCTGTTCCTCCTGCTCTCCGGCCACTTCTTCTGGCTCCACCGCCTTCTCCTCAGCTTTCTTCTTTGATGTGCCTTCATCCTCTGAGTCATTGTCTACGAGGGCGACAATAAGTCTCTTGAAAATGACACACTGTCTGGAGTCTTGACTGAAAGTGGCAAAAGCCATGATAGCAAAGTGTCTGCAGGTTTCAGACAGACAATTTCAAAACTGTAAGTCTGTCACTGATACCTGACTAAAACAAAAACTGATTGACAATTTCATTTAAAAATCTATCATGTTCCTTGACTTCTTCCTGCCTGGAACATATACTTGGTACGTCACAATCAGGTCAAAGCTTAAAGGAAAAGGATGTTGTTTTGGTTGATAAAGCAGAGCAAACCAGAGCAACCTCCTCACCAGGCGGGAAGTTCCGTCGAGGAGGTTTTCTGATTCTTCTCCCGCGAGAGCTCATGTAGGACGAGCTGCCAGCAGATTTCAACTGTGATTCTGCAAACGAGAAAATATCTCTTAATTTTTTGGTCAAATAAAAAGACCAACACTTTATCAATTGAAGGTCATGTTATATTTATGTGCTTACTGGGCGTGTAGTCAGTGTCAGACGGGTCATCCTGAGCATTTTGTGCAGCTTTCTCTTCCTCTTTCTTTACAGAAATCTTCTTCTGAGCAGTGACAACAGCTGTTTTAGCGGGTCGCCCTCGGCCTGGGTGGGTTCTGGCTGGGCTGGGTTGACAGACAGGCTGTTGTGTTTCAGGAGGGATTTCATCCTTTAGGGTTTCCTGATTTTCTGTGGGCTCTTTGTCCTCTGTGGGGGGGCTGGGATGACTATCGTCTGCTTGGGATGCCACTTCTGCCAGGTCGCCCTCGAGTTCCTCCCGCTGCTCTCCGACATCTGTTTTCTCTTCTGGGATGTTAAAGACAAAAGCAAAATATTATGGAAAAAGTACTGGATATCAGGCTCCACACTCTATACACAGACTGCAGCGTAAAATTGTATAAAAATGCTTTTGAACAAACAGCACAGAGTAACCAAAGTAGACTGTTGATGTTGAATATGATAATCGTCATATCTGAGAAAGCGTTTCTCAGACGAAAATCCTAATAAATGGTTAATTGCAGCTAAAAACTGTTTAACATTTAAAGCTCTTTCTTATTATTTCTTTATAAATCAGATAAGGAATGCTGTATGCAATGACTGCTAATAACAGGTGGAAATACTTTACCACATGCAGAATACAATTAGGAAACCTCATGTAATGAAATGACAGTAACAGTTTGACACATTAGAGCGTTAAATTAATTCAATACATGTTGTTGTGATGTTGTTAACCTCATCCGACCCTTTGTACACCAGCAACAAATGGCTGACCTTATTCAGCACTTGTGAAATTGAGGTCACGAATGATTAAAGCAACAGACATTAAACTGTCTGAAAATTTGAAGAGGGTCGGTGCAGTGATTACAGAAATATAATTATACTAATTATTTACGCAGCCTGTGAAGATGTGCACTCACCGACAGCCAAATCCAGAGTTATGAGGGACGGAGCTGGATTTGCCATCGACTGGTACGCAGAGCAGGCGTTTACAATTTCTTGCATCTGTAGAAAGTTGGCAACAGTCAGCACGTCTTCTACATTCTGTGGACTTAAACTCAGCTTGGCTGTGTACATGAACTCGAGGACCTGGCCCAAACCTGCAACGACAGTCAACAATAAAACAGGTCTGGTTATACAGCAGTAATGAGCACATTTATTATATTTAAGATTTAGGGTATTGTGATGGATAGAGTCGCTGGAGGACCCACCTGCTGCGTTGCTGATGTCCAGATGCACCACATCTTTCTGGTCAAGGAAGAGGGTACGGAAGTAGACGCTGCAGGCCGCCAGCACAGCTTTGTGGGCCTTGAAGTCCACCCCGTCCACAACAAAGGTGCAGTCACACAGCAGGCCCTGCTTGCGCTGGCGGTTAAGCTGCTCCAGTACCTTCCCACTGTGCCACGGGAACTCCATTGTCCTGAAGGTTCCGGGACGGTGGAAGAGGCTGGCAGAAACGCAGGCACAGGTTCTGTGGAGAGCCAACAAGAACAAGATGTCATGTGTGGAACATGAGGAAAGGCAGATAATAAGAATAATACCAATAAGAACTTTATTTATATAGCACTTTTCTAAACAAGGTTACAGAGGGCAAATCAACAGCAGATAAAAAACACAAATAGAGATAAAACAGCAGACTATTATGAGACATACAGGGACAATACTGGGAATAGTTAAGAGCTAATTGATAAAACCCCCAAATTTGTAAGTGCTTTCCTATAAAAGACGGTTTTAAGAGAAGATTTAAAGGTTGCTAATAATGCCTGATCTCAATGGGTAGGGACAAGATAGTCAACTCGATCAACAAATCAGTTTGTTCTTTAACATTAATTGGCCTTTTATTAAAAACTACCCATCAGTCAGTGCTGTCCACCTCTGATATGACTGTCACCTCCCTGGGTACAGGGAAGCAAACTCATTTTATGAATGACTCAGATGAGTGACAACAGCTATCATTCCAAAGTGAGATGTGAGAGTTTAATGTGAAATGGTATATTACATTGTCATTGATAGTCTTAGATTTGGGGTATTTTTTTTATATCCAAAATAAAGGCTTAAGACTTTAAAGGCTGCATTACAGTATTATGATTGAATTTTCGGAGCTTCCCAGACTGACTTGTTCCATTACTCGCATTTACCCACTTTTATCCACATTACTGATGCTTATTAATTATTCAAAATCCAATTGTGTTAATGTTTTGTGGAAGTACCAACGGTCATCCTCACGATACTGATATCACGTTATCTGGTCAAAAATATTACGATATCGGATTTTGTGGCCCTGTCCTAGAATTCTGATGTGTTTTTTTAAGGAGTTTTCACAATACCATGATATATATTGTGTATCTCCGTATTTAATTAAAATATTGTGATTTTATTTTATGACCATGCTGCCTTACAAAACTCATATGAGTAATTCAAACATTAATAAAGCTCCACAGAATTTAAAATGCCAGTCAGGTAGACATGTTTTATTTTTATCAAGAACATTTTATTATAATCATTTATATTTATCATATGACTTCACCCTGCAGTTCACTCAGATCTAAATGTAATAAACCCATAGACAAGGCCAGTGGCTTGTATAAAACACACAGTATTTACATCTGTGCAGTTTTAAGACTTGCTGTGTGTCAATACAAATGTCCAGCAAGTAGTGTGTGCACCCATGGGTGTAACGTCAGATAACATATCAGGCTTTTTCTGGAAAACACCCGAGACAGCTGTCACACCAAAACTGTGTTTTAGCAGCGAAGCAACACGATCGTTCAAAAAAAAAATCCAGCTACATCTCGCTCATGTTTCTCCGCTCCGGCCACAGTGACGCCACAATTTAGCTTCAACTCATGTCCTGATAGCCACGCAACTACACACAACACACTGGCTCGGTAAGCTGTAGTTGTGACGTTTTGTGACTGAAAATCCAGCTTCTGTAAAAGTTTTGACCGACGGTGCAACACATCGATTACAATTCCTCCATCCTTGTAGCTTTGTTATCAGGGATTAATTTAGCGTGCCTTGACATGCATGCAGTGAAGGGGACAAGATGGCGGCGCGTCGAGTCGGGCCTGCCTTTATCCCTTGTTGTTTTCCCAGCTCGCTCGTCATTTAGCTTCACGTGAGCGCCATTTTAATATAAACTGACTCCTGAATTACCTCTTCGTCACCGCCTCCTCACTCCGGGTTGTGGTTGCTGCACCCGGCGGTGTTACGGAGTGTTTGACTCAGTTAGGAAAAACAAACCCAATCGAGTTTTTCGGTGATCGATCTTGCCCCGCTCACTCCATCCGCCACCATCTTCCTCTCTCTGATCGATTGATAGGGACCGGCCGGATGTATGGCGGGAGCAGGCGCAGTGTGAGCGCGTTGCTGTGCTGATGATGACCGCGTGGTGGCGCCACGGGGTCGACATCATGTTTGATGCCTTGACACACGCAACCAGCAGCAGCACATGAGATGATATCAAACTTTACACACGCAGCCGAGTTTATAGTTGAACCTTTGTCAAACATGTTTTAAGCAAAGTGCGTTAAGTCGCTTTTTAGGCTGTCTCAAATGTTCTTATAAAGACGTGTCGGTCGTTAGACGTCACCTTAGTATCAAACTAATATGGATTATATGAGATGCATGTGTTAAGAATAAAGATACAGAATCACCTTCAAATTATCCCTCAAGGGAACAGTAAAACACAACAGCATTAATTTCAATGCTCCTTTCAGTGCGCCATTATAAATCACGTTGTGGTGTGAGTTTTTAATAACGTGGCCCCGCAGAGGCCACTGCCTGGCTCAAACGCGGTGGAGAACATCGGAGCCACATAACAAAGGCTCCTGGATTATTTTTGCTTGAATAGCGCTTTTGAGATTGATTTCTTGTGAAAGCAGGACAGATGCCTCATAAATGCTTCCAAAGACAAAAGCTGAATGGGAGCACTTTCTATCCTGTATACAAAAACTGAATGCTGCTCTGTTCACTATTGATTTTAAGACTAGTCTTGCGGTGCTCACTGCTTATTTCGTCTTTGTGCATATATTTGCCCATTTTTTACCTTTAGGCCTATGTGTCAATATGGTGAAGGAATAATGGTGTCGTATCAATCAACCTTCAAAATGGATTATTGATTCCAGGCTGCAAATAATGGTCAGTCTGTTGTCGTTGTTGATTAATGTGTTGGTTATTAGTAATTTGGTTTATAAAGTGTCAGAAAATAGTGAAAAATGTCAATCAGTGTTCGCCCAAGCCTAAATGATTTCCTCAAATGTCAATTTATTCAGTTTACTGTCATAGAGGAGAAAAGAGGCAATAAAATAATGACATTTAATAAGCTAGAAACAATTTACCCAACTAACCCAACTTTGCACAAATAGAAAATCTGAACAATGATTCCAAAAACACAATTATTCATCGATATGACAAACAAAAAACAAAATGTTTGATAATGTAATCCCAATGTTTTAATTTCCTAATTTTATATGTTCTGTATGGAAAAACGAACTAAGTGTTACACAGACCCATCAGCATGTTTAATAAAGACAGTGATAGTAACTTATGAAAACGGTTATCTGTACCCAAAAACTACGGGCCCACACCTTTAAAGCAAAATTATGTAGAAATTGGCATTTTGTGCGATTTGGCGCCCCCCACAGTTTCTGAGTGCAGCACTGTCGTTGATACAAATCCCAGATGTGTAACAATCTGTCAGGCATAATGTAGCTGCTAACTGCAAACAAAACTCATTACATCATAACAATGATATGTCCTGAAAACTTGGATCAAAACTGCTTTTAAAGGTGCTATTTGTAAGAAAAGATGATATTTTAGTCTCTTTCTCAACTCTGATGCTTTGGGATGGCGGCCAACCCCTCCTACAATCCCAAAGCATCAGTTTTTGACGAGCTGGGAAACCCAAAACGTCTTTATACGATGAGTTGTGAATGAGACTCAAAGATCAACTTTTCTTACAAATGGCACCTTTAAAGTAAAAACAAAAAAACAAAAGTTACAATCATTCTGTCATGCCATACCTCAATCAGAAGGCTCACACATTGCCAGATGCTTTATTGTCAAAGCAGGATCATTTAATTCACACAAATCGTAACAGACAATAAATTATTTTTAAACGTGGCCACCATCAATTTCAGATGCTCTTTTTTTAGACCTGTGTTAGGGGACAGGAGGGAAGTAGTGAACTGATCAGATCATTTCTCTATGTGCGTTTATGTGTGTGTGTCTTCATACAAATGCTGTACATGTCCGAGCGCCTGTGTCTCAATAGGTTACGTGCAGGTCTGTCCTATTGCTGCAGAGTATGTTGAACTAACTCAGAATATGAATGAGCAGGCATGTGTTGCAGTCATGGAGCGAGAAGGTGGCATGTCTTATAGAGCACACTGCCGACTCTGAGTGTTTAAAGTAGAATGGTTTCAGTGAAGACAGGAAATAGAGGAAGTAGCATAAAATCACAAAAAAAAAGGTGAAAGGGTTTGTGATGAGAAAGTGCGTCCCTCTCTAGATCTTGATCTCCGTGCGGAAGGTCTGTACGAGCTCGTGTTTGGCCGGGTGTCGCCGTGCCTTGACTGTTAGGGTCCCCTCGGCGCCCAGTGATGATGTCACCGAGGTGGGGTCCACGTCCTCAGGTAGTTGGCACTTGTGTGTGAAAGTGTTCATCACCGAACCGTCCTGGGCCAACTGTTAAAGGCAGAGTGATAGCAATGACTTAATGTATTGTGAATGAAGAAATATGCTGTGGTATGTTATTAATCTGCTCCCATTTAGACAGCTGTTTCAAGGTTCTGTAGCATTATAATTACATTCCAACTCAAAAGCAATGGCTTCCCACCTTTTCTGCATGAACTTCAATCTGGTTGTTGGACGTGGTGACGATGACGTCTTCGGGAGAGAAGTCTCGCACGTCAACTGTGAACTGGTATGAATCCCCAAGAGCCTTGATATTTCCAGACCCACCTACACGCATGAAAAGATGAGAAAAGATGTTAGAACACAGGAGGAGACCTGTATTTCTTTCTCTGACAATTAATTTTCACTGAATTTTCATTTATGCTGCTTGCCAAAGAGGGTGAACTCACATCTTATGTAATGGTAAGATGTGTGATCATTACAATACCAGCAGCTGGTGTTTCTTTTGGGATTGATCATAGACATGTAATAACCTCTTTATTTAAGAAACTTCGTCATGTTGGTGAAAACTTTTGTTATTTTCATTTTGTGTGCCATTATTTGAGTGCTTTGCTGCCTTGCTGAATGGTAGAATCCATAATTCAGACTCATTAGTTTTTTGTTCACTGGGTCCTTTCATAAAATTAAATAAACATAAACTGACTAATGGTCACTTCTCTGTTTCCTCAAAGGCAGCTGAGCTTTTTAGCTTTCTAAAGAGGCTAAGCTTGCCTGGATCTGTGTATTTCCTGGGAACCCAATTTAGAAAGGTACATTTTTTTTGTGAAAATGGCTCACTGGGATGCTTGAATGAGACAGAGCCACTGTTAATGTTATAAGTAACACCAGTGCTTTTAAAGAGTCTCTTGTTAAAATGACCTATGACAATTTGAAAATGGCTTTGACATGTTTTGCAGATTACTTGCACAGGAAGATTATTTATCAAGAAACATTCTGTGCTAGTTACAGACAGTTTTTTAAATTGTCATCAAAAACTTCATCATCAACTTCATCAAATTGTCATCAAAAACTTATATCCATGCTTCAGGTGTGTCTTCCACTGTACTGTATCTGGCTATGCAGCATCACAGCCATTTGGCTGTGTAATGTGACTGTACACACTTCTACAGAGTCAATGGAAAGTCACAGTTCAGACACAGCAATGATGGATTTAAGGATTTGTTTTCTTTGCAAATACCAAGATCTTCTTTTTCTTCTTTTTGATAACTGTTATTAAGGAAAACTTCATGCCTCCATTATTTCTGTGCATCGTGTTCCATATTATGCTCATTTTCCGGTTCATACTTTCAGTTTAGGTGTCTGCTAGAAAATGCTTACCTGCTTTAATGTTAGAAAAAGACTATTTTTCTTATACTGTCCATTGAAGCAGCACCTCTATTCACCCTCTGTCTCTTGGAGAGCCCCTCTCAAATACCCCTGTCTGCTCTGATTGTCAGTTTGTCAGTTGTCAGTTCTCACAGGCCTGAGCAGACACCACACAATGTGTTTCCACACCAGCTCTGTAACCACTGCCATGCACGGGGCAATGCTGAGGGCTGTGATTGTACAGTTGTGACATCACTACCTTAAAGGTACAGTTTTTGAATATGTCCATCTCTCTTTGGGTTTGGATGGATTGGGATTTTTTTATACGTTGGCAGGGTTTATATAGGTCCAAGACTTGCTTATATTAAAAAAAAAGACAAGGTGATCTCAAATTCTATAAAAAAGGTTCTTTTGGCCACTAGGGGGGGCAGAAGAACAATAACAGCATCTTGGATGGGAAGTGAAACGTCTTCAAGGAAGTTAAACAAGTCCAGTTGCCTACAATACAGCACTTAGAATAACAGCATCCAACATACGGAATATTAACCTTATAGGGCTATGAATGCAAATTTGTTGGCCAAAAAATAAAATAAAATTTACACAGAGCATCACTGGCATTTTCTTAGAATGTGTCTCTGTCCACCTGAAGAATATGAGTCCAATATTAAAAAAATGAGCTAAAAGAGGCTAAAGAGGGCTGTATAGCTGAGGGGACATGCAAAGTTGGATGATAATTATGTGTGGGCTTGTTACTATAAACGAGACCTTTAACATTACACATAGCGGCATATTGATTAATGCAGCTTTAATGATCTTTAAGAGAAGACAGGTTCAGTAACAGGATACAGTGGAGAAACATGATAATCCCGCAGTATGATACATTGTCCGCTCAGTGACGACAGTGATATCCTGAGCTCAGTGAAGTAACACATCATGACCTCACACACATATCACCAGACTGGAAATGTGCGTGCATGTGTGTGTGTGTAGTATTAGCTCTGACTTCACTTATTCCTTTGATTGTGTGACATCATTTGAAGTGTGTGTGTATGTATTTGGTGTGTACACCGGTCACTGGGTAACCATCTGGTCATTCCTTATGCAGGCGTCATTCCAGATACTCAGTGTGTGAAGTCACACTGCTGGCAGTCTTTCCAGCATTCCCCGGCTTGCGTGCATGGCGCTGTGTGTGTGTGTGTGTGTGTGTGTGTGTGTGGGCCTTGTTTTCCCATTAGCTGCACCCACCCTCGGGCTCTTTTGCTGCACCTATGGTACACCAACCATGGTTCCCAGACAATTCTGCTCTGCCCCTGAGGGACGGACGACATGGACACTTAGTCCATTTAAAGTTCAGATGTCACACATTCACACGTCTGTGTGTGCCAGCAGTGAAGTGATACAGTGCAGTTCACACCGGCTCCACACATTATGGAGTTAGAAGATGAACCAGACACTGTAAAGTGAATTGTCTCCAGACCTTAATGCCTGGGAAGTCTGTAAGAAAAGGCCAAAACAGTGCCTCGATTCTTACAGAAATACAGCTCTAACCTAGACTGTGTCCTGTTTCTGCACGTCTGTTTTCTTTTCATTTCTTTTTACACTTCAGTTATTCCATCAGACAGCACCATGGCCACAATCCTGCCTCACAAACACATTTGTCTAAACACATCCTCCACACCAAAGTCCCTTTGCCTTTTGAACTCAGTCCTGCCTGGTACCTCCCTCCTCTGAACTGTCACCTCTGACATGTTTTATCGCCACTTTATGGGGAAAAACACAAAACCACACTTCAAACAAATCCCTTCCAAGCACACAGACAAATCTGCTTTACAGTCGAAAGCTATCAGTTCAACCTGCTCCTGCTGTCATCTCTCAGCTACTTCTGTATACAAAACGAGTTACAGAGACCCAAATTTGCTTCCAACTTACTGGAAAACCCCAAGGCGTCGCTCCCGGGCCTCATGAAGGAGCCAAAGTCCTCGGTGAACAGTCCCCGGCTCTTCTCCATGTATGGGTTACCAGAGGACGAGGATGAGGATGAAGTCTGGTGGAAACTACGCTCCGATCGATAGGCAGAGGAGTTGGTCACACTCATGGATGGCTGAGAGTGCTGGGTGAGGCAGAGGAGGAGAGTAAAAGGGAGGGAAGAGGGAGGCGGAGAGAGCTGATTCCTCTTGCAGAGCCTTAAATACAAGAAAAGATACACTTCTGTCTTCCTGTCTTTCCTGTTTGTTTCTTTTGTTTGAGTCAGCTAAGATCATTTATTTTCTCACTCTCCTGCAGCCCCTCACCCTTGGCCCTTATATACCATACGGTCCCACGCGTGGTTGGGCGGTGTGCACGTGTGTCACAGCTCATTGGGAAAGGCTAATAGTGTTCTATATTTATCACGAGTCGCACGGAGCGATGGAGAGAAGGGCCTGTGGTTGGAAAAGTTCTGGGCATTGAAGGCCCAGAGGTTAAGAGCCGGAGAGAGAGTGGGATTTGATAGAGAGGTAGAGAAATGACAGTGGGTGAGGGGGGCAACAGTTGTCAGTTCAGACGCACTATCCCTGAAATAGCTTCCCTCTTCTCCTCCTCTTTAACTCTCCACTGCTCTTCACTGCTCCATCTGTCTGTTTCTTCTGCTTTGTTGATGTTGAGTGCCTTGCCTTTGTCCTGAAATTGGATCCTCACGTGGTTCGGCCAATAAATGACACACTGTCCGATGTTTCCGTCTCATCAGAGAGAGTCTGCCTCCCACTTCGAGTCGTTTGTTTATTAAAGGTGCACTATGCAGTTTTGGGGAAGACATTTTGATCAGAATAGAAAGATCTTCATTGACTGATTCTTTTTATGCCTAAATAAACAAACTGTCTTTGTTTTTAGCGCTGAATAGCCGGAATAAACAAACTGACCTGAAAGGACGACACAGTTTCGTACTAGTTTACTTTGTTTGCATGTGGCGGACCCTGCCACCTTTCTAGCTTCAAACAGTGTTCTGGGGACCTTATTTCCCTCTGAGAACAGCTTGTTTATTCAGTCATGGAAAAATAGTTTGTATCATTACCTCACTAATATTGTAAATATTAAAATTCTGAGTTTGAATTTCTTCTCTAGAACTACACATTTGAATATGTTAGACTGTGGAACACACACCATTAGCACCTAATGATTCACTTGCAAATGCTGTTTTCTCCCGCTGAGCAGGGTGGACAGAGGAAAGCAAGTGGAAAAGTGAAAAATAGGGGGCTTTGCCTCTTATCGCAGAGGACAAGTTGAGAGCAAACACAAAGATGGAAAGAATGTGCTTGAAAACAAAGCCGTCAGCAGGAGCGAGGGACTTAGTAGTGACATTGCTTTGTGGCTATTAATATCTGCATGCAGAGCACAGCCCATCATGATTAGAAAACACTCACAGCTCTCCTCTCCACTCATTGCTGCTGACAGCTAATCCATTAAAATCCATTTACGGGCTCATTGACATCACGTATTTGACTTCTGCCTCGTCTTTTGAGTCGTGTGCGTATGATGACTTGAATATGACACATTCAGCACATCGCTGGTTTGCTGGCTGACACCTGAGTCCCGGACATCACAGCCATCAAGGCAAAATGAAAGACACCTACAGGTCTTTTGTTTTGTGGTCGTGTTTAAAAGGTTACCCAGCATTACAAAGGACACCACACAGTGACATGTGCTCCCAGTCTTATCAGTGGAGGGCTCAGAGCCCCCTGCTGAAGGTCTAAATCCAGCCCAGCAACTCACCACCACCCTGCCAGGAAGCACACACAGCCTCCTCCCCTCCCTAGTAACACTGTGGACACGACCTGGCCTTTATACACATTGACTGGACAGTGTTTTGTGCCTCTGACAGAGTTGTCATAGAGACCACAGCTGGTGTTCATCTGCAAAATGTGTTATGAAATATCACTTACGGTCATTTGATATTTTCTTTTCTTTTAAGTATTTTTTTGGCCTTTATGGCTTTATTGATAGCACAGCTGGAGATATGACAGGAAACAGGGTGAGTGACATGCAGTAAATGGACCCAGGCTGGGAATTGAACCCAGGACCGCTGCAGCAAGGACAAAGCCTCTGCACATGGGACGCCCGCTCTACCAAATGAGCTAAACGGCGGCCCACATTTTCTTTGTTTTTTTCTTTTTCCTTCATTCATTTTTATAGGTTCTTGTGCATGTAAACGATGTTGAGAGTTAAAAAGGTCTTCAAAGTCCAAGAAAAAACTGTTCCTGAAACGATTTTTTGACATCACACTACGTCATCATGTCACACATTTGCATTATTTATGCCTAGCGGCTAGCCTGACATATAATAATTAATTTTGCACAGCTGCTGTGCGGTTATTAGCAGTAGTGGCTCAGGCATGTCTGAGCTGACCAATCAGAACAGGCTGGGTATTCAGGAAGGGGGGGCTTAAAGTGACAGGCGCTAAAGCATAGCATTTCAGACAGACGGGGAACAGAAAGAGAAAACAGATGTGTTCTCTGAGTAAACATATTCTAGTAGTCACTCAAAATAAAACTATGAACATGAAAATGAGCGTAGTCTCCTTTAATAATAAAGAAAGGCTTAAGTGATCTCAGGTGGTATCTTAGTTCTCAAAAAGTTGAAAACATTTTAAAGGATTGTCCTTTTTATTATGCAAATGAACAAAAGTAATTTTCCCAAAATAAGGGGTTCCCAACCTTGTGACAAGAGATCAAATAATTTCCCGCAAATCCACCAGCCTCTCGCATTCACAGTCAAATCATATCATATCATATCATATCTCAATCATGGCTCCATCAGTCACGAACCCAGCCTGACCATGCCGCTATTCCAGAGCAATTTAGAGGTGAGAGTGAAAGAGGGGTGTATGCTGGGAAGCCTACTGTGGGGGAGGAATGGGATGAGCACTGATGGGTGAGAAGACAAAGATAAAAGGGTGTCAGATGGAGTGGTGATGGGAGAGACACACTGAGATAATGAGGAGATGGGCAAATTGACAAAAACACACAGAAACACACAGCAGCAAAATAATAATCATAAATTAATAGGTGCAGAGGTAGTCATGACAATAAGTTATCGTAATTTATAAGTTTACATGAGTGATAATTTAAGTTTTTCTATAAGAAGATTTGAAAACGGGTTCCATTCAGCAAATCTATGTAAAAACACAGAAACAATTCTTCTTTTACTGATAATTGGCCCCAATTTTACTGTATTTTCTAAACACAGATTTAAGAAATTAGGATAGATTAAATTCGCAGTCTATTTTCAAATGTCTTGATTTGTTTTTGTTTTAAAAAGTTTTAAAGGAAAGTCTGTAAAATAAACAAGGATTTAAAAAAAAAAATTACAAATGATTCTTACTGTGTGTGAAGAAGCTCTTGGTGACGAGAGGGCTGTGGAGCACTTTCACGACTTTGAAGAAATTAATGATATTATTTCCAGTAGTATCGCCACCTGAAGGCATTCAAATAGGTCAAAGTTAATGGAACGTAAACACTGTTGTTTTGCGAGGCTGGAACAGGATGAATCATGTTTGTCCTCAGGTAGTTCAGCACAAAAGATGAAGACAGGTTTTATTAAAAACAGAGGGATAAACCCATGAATCATCGATATATAAATCAGATTTAATCTTGGAAATTTGGAAGGCCTCGAACATGGCAATAATAAGAATGACACACCCGCGACATTGAGTCACCTCTACATGTATGTTTTCGTCTGTGCATTCCTGTCTGCCCACACACACGCGCGCGCACACACACACACACACACACACACACACACACACACACACACACACCTCTTTTGGTTGGATTGTGTGTGTGTGTGTGTCTCAGCTGTTACATAATGCTGCAGACAGAGGGACCAGTCCCACAGTGACAGCCTGAGCTGGAAGGTCATCCCGCTGCTGACTACTTATTTCCATACATACTATAGAAGGTCAGCTTTAACGGCAAGTGTGGTTATACCGTTACTCATGAATAACAAGCCAATAAGACTGGCTGCTCATTCATTCACCAGCTTCACTGACCTACATTATAGTTTAAAATCCTTCTGTGTAAAACCTGCACTTCTTCTGACAAAACTAAACATTAATGAAAATACTTCTATTTAAGTGTATACCTTTACTGTAATGATGAAAACAGTGTGCATTGACTGGACTGAGTAAAACACAAATACAGACTGAATTTTACTGTTTTACTATTTACTTCTAATCTATTTCATTTTTCAGGACTTTGTTTCACTTCTTGAAACAATTACCCAACTTCTCTTCTATTCTTGTCTATTCATTAAGCCACTTACAGGAAAAATAGTAATGAAAAGTTTAACCTTTAAAGCTGCATTAATTCATTTCATGGCCACTTGGGGGCAGCAGAACGAGCTGAAAACACATCTGAATCACATCTGTCATATTATCACACGATCGCCTCCATGCCCAGCAGATGTGGGTAACATTAGTATCAACTTGCAGTTGTTTCTGGCCATGTGATAAATGTTGCTAGCTAGGTGCTAACTGCTTCAACTGTTTGGTGGTGGACCACAGTGGATTTATCAGAGGCTTTTCACTGAAAACAGCTGTATGCTGCTGGTGATGCTGAAAAATGGGACTGATGTGACTTTGTGGACCAAACTTAAACAATGAAATTCAATAATTAGACTGAAATTCAATTTGTTCCTCGTCTGAGAGACCCCTTCCATATGACACCACCATTTGATCCATTGTTAATATGTAAAATAATGAGTAGTGCAGCTTGGAGACGTGAATAAATCCCTAAACTTGTTAAGTTAGAGTCTGGCTAAATGTTTAATCAATCTTTCCTGACGTAAGAATGACTATAATCATATCATATGTTAAATTAGAAAATAATTTTCAACCTCTGCAATTGCTGTTGCTAGAATACACATTACAAGACTAAATGTACCAGCGAAGAACAGAATATACAACAGCAGTTTCAGTTTACATACTGGAAAGTCAATATTGTAAAATTAGAGGACAAATTTGTAAAAGAGAAGCCATTGTTGTTTGTTTGCCTCTCAGATAAACAAACATCGTTCTGGGAACACTCTGAAACCTCAGCTAATAGTAGCACAAGATGTCATTTTGTATACACGGAAAAAATCCAGAATACAAAAAAGGTATTTAACTGACTGAATAGATGCAGTTTTGGAAACTGTGTTACATTTATCTGATTTCAAATTATTTGCTTGAGGAGAAACTTCTCAGGCAACGATGATTGTTTATGAGAGTGAAATAACCTCCTGTGTGGCTCTCTATTCACCTCGGTGTGCTGTTCCCATGGCAACAAGTTTTTATACCGAGAACAGCAGTCTGCATGTGTGTACATTTCCACGGTGTGTAAGTGTGTGAGAGAGAGTGGGACTGATGCTCACAGCATGCAGATTTCAAATCTCTATAATAACAAGTGCCAAATAACAGCCTCAGGGAAATGTGGAAAATAAACATTAACTAAGGGCTAATTCAAAGTCTTTTGGTCTGTGCTGATGTCTGTGTGTGCACACGCGGGTGTGTTCCATTATCTGAACAATGATTGCCTTGACCTTGAGCAGGACGCTTGAGCGCAGATATGACACCTTGATTTCCTACAAAGTGTAGGACATTTAGAGGATTCAAATGAGAGTCTTTGAAGCCAATCACTGACACAGTGAAGGTCGTGGCAATGACAGGTGTTCACATTCATCTGAGCTGTGAAATGTCAATCATACTGATTAGTTCTCTGATAACGGAGGACAGATAAGAATGATGAAACTGATGATTCACCACCTTGTTTCTAAAAGCATACTGAATCATATCTACAAACATGTAATTTTGTTTAAAGGTCCAATATGTACGAATCAGCCACATGTTGAATTTGTACAAATAAACGGCAGCATATCACCAGAGTAACTGTCAACTGCTGTTTACTGTAGTTGTAAGCCAGTTAGCTCAGTAATCTCAGGCAGCCAGTGGTCTGAAATGCTGGCTCAGAGTTGCATTAGAAGTAGTAGTTCTAGTAGTAGAATACATAGACTTTGTCGATATAACATCAAAACTCATATTTCTTCACAGTCTGTTGCAAATTTAATAACTGAAAGTTGTAATCAAACGTTCTTACCTATAGCACCTTTAACGGTATGCCTAAAAGATCAAACCTTAAAGCTTTATGCTCAGACCAGTAAGAAAGGAAATGCCTCTATAATTAACTGAAATAAAATCCAGGGCGTCATGTCATGTCTAAGAGGATGCAAAATATATTCATTCAACAACTACAAACCATAACTGATGCTTTGCAGTTGGAGGAATACATCAGTCAGCGGCTAAACACCTTTTTTCCTCAATACAACAACAGTTTGTCACTGCATATTTTACTGCTTTGACTGTACCAAGGTTTGAGTATAAATATCGCCAACAGATTTGGTTTTTCATCTATTTTCATTCAGCCTTTTTCAACATTGTTATGCCTTTCTGCAAAGTGTCCTGTAATCTCTGTTGGCAGAAAATGATCACAACATGTAGGTAAAAACAAATATATTTCGCATGAATGTTCCTTCTTGACCTTGGAGAACTATGAGCTAATAATATGTATCTATAATACATATGATGAACAGATACATCATCGTTAAAATCACCTGTTGTACCTGTTCTTATGGCTCATGTTTACATTCACAGGATTAGACTGGAACGTGTGTTACGAGATTAATTATTTTCTCCAGTACGGTGGTTGATAATATCACCCAAAACCAATTGAAAAGCTTAGCAGTATGAGTGTGACGAAGGGCTCTGAGCAATGTTCCTCCCAAACAGTTAATATAAGCTGTCCTGTGAACCATGACTGCTCTATTACTGCTATGCTAATACCTTTAACAGAGGTCACTGCCAACACACCTGCACACTACCAACACATACAACCATATGGAAAGATGCAGCCAGAAGGTAAGTTTACCTGTTTTCTGTTTGTTTTTTGCAGTGGCTGTTGTGCACTGATAATATTTTCTATTATCGTTAAGCTTCACTGTTTGCTTGAGTCTGTATCAATCACACAATAACGCAAACATTTCCAGACAAAATGAAAAGCCCGGACCGGGCTCCTGGGAGCGAAACCATCAGACAGACGGCCAGCTGGGAGCAAGAAAATCAATCAGAGACATCCCATAATAAGAGTCTGCTCTTTGCGGATCCAATGAAACCATGCCGACGGACCCGTGCAGTTGTCAAAGGTCAGATCGAAGGGAAAAATCATTAGGATGTGATCGATACTAATTGATACAACATAGATTAGCTGTTTTCAAATGCATCATGCCTGCGACGTCACGCAAGAAGTTGAGCCTCGTTTAACCTTAAGTATTGAAAGTGACAGTGTTGAGTTTAAAGACATCAACAATCAATTTAAAAGGAGACTTAAGATGATAACAATATTTAATGTTATTGAAAGATATGAAAGTTACTGGGACACAGATTTTGATTGTTTTACTCAATACTTTTTTTACATTTAATTTTTTACATTTACATTGATAACTCCCTATATTCATTATCCAAAAATATGTAAGTACGATGCTTACTTTGTACATAATGCTGTAATTTCTGTTTCATATGTGTATCTGACCACATTCCAAATGGAGGTCCTTAAAGTCTTACAGCCCTTTTCCACTATAAAATGTTAAAACGCGTAGCATTGAACTGCGTTTGCCTTCATGTAATTTTAAACAGGCTATAGGGGAACCAGCTATGCGACAGACAACAATGGAAGAACTTGCTGTTGATATTGATTTTCTTTCATGTGCTTTCATGCAAAAGACCAGGGCTGGGTATGTCGATTTCTGCCAGACATTGATAAATCTTCTGGTCTACTATTTCACCTTGAACATCTGGCTCCAGCTCCCTCTAAATGTCCTCCTCTTCCCCGTTACTAGGATATGTTTGTTTGTCCATTGTTTAAAGTACTGATCGTCCTGATCAGTGGTTACCATTGTTGTGTCTGTTGTAGTCATCCTCATTGAAAAGGTCCCCAAAGAACAAAAAAAAGTAAAACCTGTGAGAGTGGGTATATATTTTGTTAACTTTTGCTAAATTCCTGCAGTAGAAAAGTGGTAAAAAAATAAATAAAAAAAAGTTAGCAGCAGCTGTTTGTCTTATGCTCTGTATTTTCACATCAGTTTGGACAAAATAAAAAAATGCCCGGTTTAAAAAAAATCCTTGCTGTGTTCTTAGAGAAAATCTCTTTTCTGGCCTCACATAGGACACAAATCAATCTTCAGGAAAGCTAACACACATGTTTTTGTCCATAGAGTGGCTGTTGAAGCTCAGGTGTTGTTTGGGAGCAGTGTGTGGGATGCAGTGGTATGGGTACGCGGTGCTGGGTATTTTGACTGCCATCCTCAGCTTCCTTTTGGACCTGATTGTGACAAAGCTGCTGAGAGGTACACACACACACGCACGCACGCACGCACGTACACACACACACACACGCACGCACGCACGCACGCACGTACACACACACACACACACACACACACACACCTGTATGTCTGTTCTTGTGAGGACCTTACCTTCAAACGGCAAAATGTCCCGATGTCCTTTCGTCAACTGTCCTCACTTTGTTGGTTAAAAACATTTTCCCCACATGATTAATGTTCCTCTCTCACTCTATATGCAGCTCACCGCTGGCTTTATATGAATCTGGAGGGCAACACTCTGCTGCAGTTCCTCTGCTGGACTCTTTACCCAGCATGCCTCTGTGCTGTCGCTTCGTCGTTCTCCCACAACATTTGTCCCTTCTCTACAGGTCTGTCTATAAACAGTGACAATGGGACAAAGAAAACTTACAGATTGTATTGGTTTAAACTAAAAGCACAAGTTTGTTTACTGGCAAGTACGAATGGTTCTGATGTTTCTGAATTTAAGTTGTTTAAGAGCCAGATGCTTCCTTTCAGACCAAAACAGCACTGAAAGAAGAGATATCTGACCCTCCTTTGTCAGGGACACAAACATGACTCCAAATTATTGCTAATGTTGCTATGTCACTGCTGAATGTGTAAATAGGCAACTGAGTTCCACTGCCCACAAGTGGCTACACAATCAGTTTTAATAGGTTATTGCTGATAAATGTAAACTCAATATTTGTCTTTTATCTTTTTGATTTACAAGTAGCAACATATGATAGCTGGCTAGCCTAAATGGAAAAGGGAATTCTGGCTGAATGATAAGTGAACATATT
>OMLP01044612.1:32497-49892 GCA_900302685.1 Spondyliosoma cantharus
ATATATATATATATATATATATATATATATATATATATATATATCCTGGCTAGAACATCACAGGATATAGTGTTGAGTGGTTTCCATCCTCGTTGCCGTACAAATATTCTTGAAAAAGACCAGATGAAGAGAATTAATTCCTCGGTTTCTTTTAGAAACATAGGTCGTTCCTATCCCAAGTATGTGGCATTGAGAAAAAGTCATGTGCGATGTTATCTTTCAAGTTCAGCGAGTGGTGACGGGAGATCTGCAGCATGAAAAGTCAGCTGTGATTTTATCAGTCTCACAGGAAATCTTTGATGCAGGCTGTATTTTCGGGAAGCGTGGATCTCTATGCTGTTTCTATAATGTTGATGATGGTGTTGAATGCTTGGTGGGGATAAGATATTAATGACAAAAAGCATGGATCTACCAGAGGTGACCTCACTCCTCCCGAGCCAGCACTCAATCTATCACAGCATCATATGTTTAAGGCCTGCGCTGCAAAAATCTGTGCATGCCACTGTTTTATAGCCTCCTGGTGACACTAACCACCAAATTAAAATGACATTATGGACCCTTAAAGGGAAAATGATTTGATTAATGTGACCAAATTCCCCAAAGAAGCATCATCAGGCCTGGAATCATGTTGTGTAGTTATGACTTTAACAATCACAATTTAAGCTTCATATTAAACTTGTGTGTTTTGTGCCGATTGCCCTTGAAATTCAACAGTCCTTTACATCCCCTTGCCTTCTATTTTAATATTCTGAAATCGGTCCTGTGTATTTTACGTCTTAAGCTTTTAAAAAAAACTTCCTGATTGCTTTATTACCTCCAGGTTGCAAAATTCATGCCCGGTTGCTTCCTTTCTCGTCAGGCTCTGGGATACCAGAGGTGAGGACCATGCTGGCCGGTTTTGAAATGCCTCATTACTTGTCGCTCACTAATACGTTTACCAAGTTCCTGGGCCTTATCTGTACGCTGGCAGCCGGCAGCACTGTTTTCCTGGGCAAAGTGGTGAGAGACTTCTCAGTACATCTGTTTGTTATTCAACCTGAGCAACCGTTCTATTAAATTGCGTGTTGTCTACTGCATTATGAGCTGTGACAGGTTTTTCTGTGATTGTCAAAGGGTCCGTTTGTTCATCTCTCCACCATGGTCGGCGCCTACCTGAGCAACCTCTGCTCTCTTATGCAAGAACATAAGAAGGTAAATTCACAGAGAAGTCATTCAAACATAGTGAATGAGCACATTACCCATATTGTTGTTGTACAGTTATTTAAATATAGACCATATATTTGTACAGTGGATCAAAGGACTGTGTGAGGTGTTTTTGGTAAAACCCACAGAGAATTATCATCAGACTGTGCAGTTCCCCCTCAGAGCCGGCCGACACTGACAGACAAAATAAACGACTGGTTGGCGAACATAGCAGAGCAGTTAGCAGCTAAAGAAACAGCTATTTCCTTCAGGAGTTGGTGAAAAACAATCCAAACAGTGAATCTGAGGAAGGTTTTAAAACATTTACTCAGCTTAAACTGAGAACAAAGTAGTTGTTTTTTGGTCATAAACCTCACTTTCACTCTGCTGTCTTTTTTCTGAGGCTAATCACATTTTGCAGGAAAAATAAAGACTGACTGGTGATCCATTGAGCCTGGCCCCATTTCATTCTGCTTGCTCTTCTCCATTAGAGGCCAAATGAATGAATAAACTCACATTTTCTCCTGTGCTAGTGTTGCTACTCTGAGGAAAATGGAAAGCAATATGGCTGTCCTTGCGAACAGGGGCATCAACAAAAATAAAGGTTTTCTGTTTCCACTTTGAGAAATAGGAGCATTTTCTCACAGTTTGGCCCTTGAATTTCATGAAAACTTCATGAATGTGGTGATCTGAATAGTAATCTGAAACTAAAGCTGTCGGAAAGAGAAACTGTTTTTGTACCTCTAATTTGTACTTGTACGAGCACACTAGATACAAACTAAAGATCTGAGAACTGGAGTGGTGTAATCTACTTTTTGTGGTCCTTGTTAGGACTCGAGAAGCAGCGTTCTGAAGCAGCTGCAGCTGTCCAATGGATTTTTGTCCCCATTACAGTAGTCGAGTCTGCTGAAAATAAATAAATGATAAATAAGATTTTTTTAAATGCTGCCAAGACAGAAGTCCTTTTATCCTGGATATGTTCTTAAGGTGATAGTGTGGCTGCTGCTGAAATTCAGGTCCATGATTACACCAGAAAATTATTAATTCCTTTCTTTTAGGAAAAAGCTGCAGGCGAAATGATGGTTGTAGCTGCTGCGGTCGGGGTAGCCAGCTGCTTCGGAGCTCCCATCAGCGGTGAGGGTTAGGGTTAACATCATGAAACGTGATTTTATTTATCTGCTTGTGCTATATCTGTCCTTCTCACACTTGCTGGGTAATGTGTTGCCACCTTTGATTGCCCCCCCCTCGCATGCTTCACACATTCGGTCTTCCCTTTTATCCGACCTCACTGCTCTGCTCCTCCACCAGGTTTATATGTTCATCCTTCTCTCACACCTTCTTCCTGCTTTGATCTCCTCCCTGCCTAATATTTTGATCCCCGTTGGGGTTCAGCACCTCAGCACTCGAACAGTGGGGTGAATTTAAAATGTCATTATTGTAATTTACATGAAACATTAAGCTGTTGATTAATAGCTGAAATACATACATATTTTTAAATGTCTTTTTGCAAGACTTCTGCCACCCATGCAAGCAAAATGATATATTTTAAGAGTTGTCTTATGTGGAATCTCTAGTTGACAAAACATCCAGCGGTTGTGTTGTTTCCTCAAACTCACAGTCTTGTCTGCTCCTGTAGGTGTTTTGTTCAGTGTGGAGGTGATGTGCTCTCACTTTGCCCTGAGGCATTACTGCCCGTGTTTTTTCTCAGCCACCTGTGGGGCCTTGACCTTCCGCCTGTTCTCAGTGTGGAGTGGAGATGGAGGTAATGTAGGGTTAGGGACCCTAACCCTGTACTGAAGAAATGTGGATCCACGTGTGTCAGTTTTTTGTGGCCTGAGCTAGGATTCCTTCATACAGGCATGCAATGATAACAAATAAGTATGAACAAAAGTAACACAATTTGGTGTTAATCCCTCCCCAGAAGAGAGGGACTTGTTGTGGCATCCATGGTTTTGGGATTAAAATGTTCATACACCACCATGTAAGGCTGACATGTTTGGGTGTCCAAATACATTTGGCCTTATAATGCAAGTGCTGAAATTAACAGACAATCTTAACAATTTGTAAAAGGTCAAACGTTATGTTTTATTCTGTGTACATGTTTGCAAAAAGCATGATCACATTAAAACGCTCATTTTTTAAATTGAGTTTGGTGTAAGCATTTCCCCCCACGAGAGGGTCACAGACTGACACAATGCTTTATATTTCAGTGTAAATTTAACACTTCTTTAGTCATCAGAGATGTTGACAACTCGTCTAACTATGTGTCGTGACAGTGACCGAGACAAAACAGCAACCGACAAAATTAGCCGAAACATTTGCAGACAGACTGTAAATTTAAAAAAAATTCCAATGCAATAATGTGAGGGAAGATTAGATTCTGAAAGGCCATGGGAGAAATTGGAGGGATGACTGCAATTTGTTTTGTGTCCACAGAGACTCTTCAGGCCTTGTTCAAAACTAATTTCCCCACTGCTTTACCTTTCTACCCTCTGGAGATCCTTCTGTTCGCTTGCCTGGGGTAAGTTTATTTTTTGACAGAATCTGCATAGTTAAAAAAAGTCCTCTATTTGTCTGTGCCTAACAAACAAATGATGACATGTGGTATTCATTCTCATGTCAGTCACAATGAAAAAGTCCCTGACCTTTTCTGCTGTGTTTCCCCATCGTAATTAGCATTCAGAGTATTTTTCTCATGCCGATCATTTCCTGGCCTCATCAACATCACCACCACGTCCCTGAGTCTAATGACCTCCGTCCACTGAGTTAAAATAAGCCTCTTGTCTGTGTGTCAGTCTGAGTCAGCTCTCTGTCTGGAAACAGGCTGCTGTGTGGAGCCGTGAGCTGCTGCTATCTCTTCTGCCATCGGTGGATCCTGCGATTCACCAAAACAAACAGGATCTTCGTCATGATGCTGACGACAGAGTGAGAGCTCTTTTACAACGTGAAAGCCAGATTGTGATGCAGTGATGAGTCATCTGCTGTGTAAGGCAGACTGCGTGAGACACTGTTGATTCTAGGTGGAGCATCAAGCCCAAAACATGGTGTGTTTCTCCCAGGACAATCCATTTTACCATACTGTTATTCAACTATAAAAACAAGATTCTGACTAAATCTGAACGACTATAGCCTGCAAAGCCGCATTTAAATGGTTTAAAAATACCCTTGTGGTTTTTGTCTAGACTCCTTAAAATATTGGAAAATCTTTTTCTCATTAAACAGTTGTTCCTGTAACTGTAAACCTTTGTAGATCACCGCAAGTCGAGTGCTCGTGTGGTCTCAGAGAGCAGTCAACTGATTATCTAATTATAGACCTGAATGAGCCACATGATTATAATGACGTCTGTTTATGTGAATATCTCTCTGCAGGAAGGCTCTATACTCAGCCACGGTGGCCTTCCTCCTGGCAACTCTGACGTTTCCTCACTCTGCTGGTCAATATATGGCTTCTCAGGTGGGAATGAACAGAACTTAAAGGCTCAGTCCATGATTTTTTGGGATGTACATAGATAATCTGTGAGTTTTAGCTGTATCATATGTAGGAAATTTTGTGTGTCACTCAACTGATCATAATTACCTCCGCCAAGGAGGTCATTTGTTAGTCTGTCGGTTGGTTGGTTTGTCGGCAGGATTACACAAAAACTACTAAACGCCAAACGATATTTGCACAACGATTGGATGGAGGATGGGTCTTGGCCCAAAATAGACTCTATTAAATGTGTAGTTGTTCCCCAGTAAAGGAATGGAACCAAAAAAAATGGTATCTATGAGTGAGTACAGTTTGATGCAGATTCTAGATTTAGTGAGCTTAAGCAGTTATGAGTGGTTCAAAATTAGAGTGATACAGTGATACAGGGCTGTCGAGTATGATATGGTTTAGGTTTGATTGAATAGAAAATTAGAAGGGACTGTTTGGCCTTGGTGTCCTGGGGGCTACGCACTTGCTGGTATGCGCTCTACTAAGTGCCCCCCCCAAAAAAATTAAATAATTTACTGATTTAAATTGATCTTAATCAGCATCATTAAAACATTTAACTAAGGCTAGGGACAAGGCAGAAAAAAAGTAAAGCCATACTAGCAAACTGACTCCATGAATGGCAATGACAAGTTGTTGGTTGATTGTTCAGATGTTGCATCCATAAAGTATAATAAGAGGGCAGAGCTTCATGGCATGAAAAGTGAAGCTGCATTCTTTCTAATGGCCAGCAGGGGGCAACGCCTCTGGTGGCAGGAAAAAGTCTGATGCAAGTTTACAGGAAAATGACCCTAGCTCTTACTTGATTTATTAGCTCGCTAAACAGTTTGCTAATGAGTTTAAGGTCCCAACCGCTTGTTTCAAGTCTTCTTCATTACAGCACGATGTTCATTCGGTTAATTATTATACCATTTAGAGTTAAACAGACGATCAGCTTCAATCTGAGTAGAGGCCCAGCTCCACCCTGTCATCCAAATATGTTTTTTCTGGCAAAAAAAACAAAAAAACAAAACAAGATGGCGTTCAGCCTCTGCTGAACTTTTCGTTCAGTGCTAACAACCAAATGTGAGCATGCAAACGTGCTAAGCTAAAATGTTGAAAAAACCTTCAAAACCTTGGCATATTAGCCCTGTCATTGTGATCACGTTAACATGCACCTATAGGTTCATTCTCACAGGGCTCCGAAGTTATCCAAGTCTCTTAGTATGAGAGACACAGGGAAATGCCATCTTGTCCTTTCATATTCCATTCAATTTTTTTTTTCTGTGTGTGTTCAAACAGAAATGGAACTGCAATTAATTTTTCTTTCACAGCACACCATGAAGCAGCTCCTCACCACATTACTGGATAGCCGGCAGTGGAGCTCTCAATCCCACAATGCCTCTGTTGAGCCTTTGTTGGAGTGGAGCTCATCGGGGAGTCCTGCGTACCTTTCTTTGGCTGTCTTTCTGCTCATGAAGGTAGTCTTTTATCTCTGCACTGATATCTATCAGGGAAAAATAGTGAGGCACAAAGCTCTCGTTCCCCTGGGTCACGTCGGCCCATTATCAGCGGTCGCTAATTGACATTTCGTGGTAGAGTACGCGGGCTAAAGATTGTTTAACCTTTCCGGCTGAAATGCCTTGTGGTACTTGATGCTCACTCAGAGCAACACAGCAGGTGGAAGGATGAGTATTCAACTGCTGGAAATCTCAGCAGCCAGCCCAGTAATGGTTGAGTCACTGGTATTGATCAAGAACCCATCAACCTCCCGCAGATCTATTATTCTCACTCGTACTCCGAGCAGAGAGAACGGCTTGCCAACTGTTGCAGGAGAAAACAGCTGCCTATGTGGAGGCTTCATTGAAAACAGCTTCTTATACCAGTGGGCCTCTGTAATGCATGAAGATCTATGAGCCACTTGGTAATCCCGTTGCTATGACAGCTTTTATAACATCACCACATGCAAATGTGACACGTAAATGGGCATGATTCAATATTTATTTGTGAGAAAATTGATTTGAGAGCACTGTAAACATCACGCTGCACACAGATTGGCAGTGACTCCTCTGCTGTGCTGCATGTGCTAGCCAGATGACTTGTTGCGGTCGCTGAGACGCAGAGAGAGAGAGAGATTTAACAGTCTGTGTGTGTGTGCGTGTGTGTGTGTGCGTGCGTGCGTGTGTGTGTTGGTTCGGAGATGTGGATGTTGGTCCTCGCCTGCACTCTGCCTCTGCCAGCTGGATACTTCATGCCAGTGTTTATCTATGGTGAGTGAAGATAAGGACTCTTGGGCGAGTTTGTTCTGCAGAATACCTGGATGGAGAAGGAGGAATTTGTTTCGCTGCATCCTCTCATCAGAAAGTGTAAACTCAAGGTTAAACCGAAATACAAATGTCTGTTTCCCAGGGGCAGCTTTGGGTCGTTTGCTTGGAGAAGGAGTAGCTCATGTGTCCTCCACTGGACTGACTTCAGACCAGCAGTGGGCTTCTTTAAATCCTGGGGGCTACGCACTTGCTGGTAAAAAAAACAAAAAAACAAAAAAACAGATCATTAAATCGTTGATGTTGACTGATGCTGTGTTAACTTTATAAGCCAATTCCTATTTTTACATCAGATCATGGTGCTAATATGGTTTCTGCCCTGTAGGTGCAGCAGCTTTCTCCGGGGCTGTGACGCACACCTTGTCCCCAGTTCTCCTGGCGATAGAGTTAACTGGTCAGTTCAGCCACGCTGTGCCCATCCTCCTCGCCACTCTGACAGCCAACGCCGTGGCTCGCTCCGGGAACCGCCCATCTTTCTACGATGCACTCTCTGTTAGCAAGAGGCTCCCACACCTGCCCTCTCTGATGAAAGCACGGCCCAGGTAAGTCAAAACAAAGAGTGAGTGGGATTTGAGGAATACACCAAGTTGTCGGGACGATCAGCTCTGTGGTCAGCTGCTGAGAGCAAAGAGAAATTTCCCTTCATGTAATGCTAACAATGGTTGCTAACATGCCATAAAGTTAACATATTGCCATTCTAAGCGTATGCATTACCTTACACACAAACATGTTACACTTTAAGATGTTTATTGTATGCATAACACATAAAAGGCTAACATTAGCATTTTGATGAGTGTGTATGTGTATTTGTATTATTTCAAATATAGTTTACTCAAGATACTGCGTTTCATTTGACTATTTGATCTCTCTGTCTGTCGGTTGTGTAGTAGTGTACATTTTCCCTCCTACAACTACTATAGTACATAAACATCCAGCAATGGAGGAAGGAGTAAAGATAAATCCACTTTTCAGTATAAAACGTTAAAATGTAATCGCTAAGCTCTGCCCTCGTCCATTTACACAACACAACCCGATGTTAAGGCTCCAGTATACTCGCTGCTCTCGACCTGAGCAGCGGCCATGCCCGCCAGCTCCCAACACAACGCTCAGCAAACGTCTTTTGTTTTGATAGAGAGCCCCATAGCGATTGAAATGACTTATTGACGAGAAAAAAATCTATGAGCTAAGCGTGAGCAACAGGAGTGTAAACCATTTGAATTGTTTGAGTCATTATTGGTAAGGGAATTAGAAATTGACTCTGCACAGAACTTATTCCCTTAACTAGGTGACTAATATTTGACCTACAGTAATAGAATTAGCAACATGAAGACTTTTCAACCTTGCAGGCTAAACTGTCTTGTGGCAGCTGATTACGCTCGGCCCACACTGCAGGTAGAGGGATGGATTTTGTGATTTTCAGAAACCAGAAATCTAAGCAGCCTGACATGTATTGGCTGACTCACTGAAGTGGTATTGGTATTGATAAAGATCCCATCAACCACCCACAAAGCTGTTATTCTCAAATTGTGCACTGAAGGAGGAAAACATTGCTGCAGAAAAAATGGCTTTATATGTGGACATTTCTGCACATTTTCTGGTGCCTGTTAAATTAAACCAGTTAAAATCTAGCAAATCGTGAGACAGGAGTTGATGTCAAGGAAAACATTTCTCCGTACATCCTTGGTGACAGCAGTTAGCAGGAGGTTGTTTCCTCCCCGTCTGTCTCTCACCCTGACTGGATTTCAGCCCCTAATAATATGTCTAGATAGAAATGAAGACATCATTACCAACAGCTCCTTGTCGGCAGCATTCAGGCTGAGACGGCTTTAAGCATCCCTCTGACAAACTCACCCATCATATTGTCCGCCGGACACCTTAAACTGATAATCACTTTTCCAGAGTCTCTGTGGAATAACAAAAGATGTCACTGCTGGTTTAAAGCTCTACTCTGTGGATGTGTTGACAGCAGGAACTGCACTCCAAGAGCTTATGACATGGACTACACAACAGACTGCAGCATCCTTAGGACTGCAGTGTTGCTGTTATTTGCCTCTGTTTCAATGTGCCATATTATCTTTTGTTACCACTGACAAATGAAACCATTTATTTTGTGAGTCCATTCAACCCAAGAATAGTTTTGAAAATAAAAAAGTTGTATTTGAATCCTGAAGGTCATACGGATAACATTTGTATGAAGAAAATTATTTTAAAAAAGAGCTTGGAGAAGAAAAAAAAATCTCTTTTCCTTAAAACATTATTATGACTGTGAATTGATAGATTAAAACATATTGCTGGGTCCAAATATTGTTTTGTATCTTGGTAGATACCAGTTTGCGTCCAGCATACTATCCTGCCCTAGCGATGGCTCGCTAGCATTAGCGATATTAATGTTAGCTAGTGTTACCGACGTTAACATTAGCTAGTGTTCGCAACTTAATGTTAGCTAGCTAGGGTTAGCAATGTTAATGTTAGCTAGCTAGTGTTAGCAACGATTGGGGGTGGAGATGGGATGTCACGTTTAGTAGCTGAATGTTGGCAATAACACATTCAAAAGTTTATCATTTCATTTAACCAAGGGCTTTTGCTCCATGTGTGACACACTTCATCTCTTTTGCAGACTTCCTTCCACACCAGTCGGACAGGTTTTGGGAGCGAATTCAGTGAGGCTTCAGAAAGCAGCTGGGCCTGCGGAGGTTCAGCACGCTGTCAACACCAGCACTGACACACAGATCCCTGTGGTGGACTCCCTCGGTGTGTTGTCAAAGATATTTAAAAGTATTTTAGCATATTTCCTTCTGACTAAGAAACCATATTTTGTGTAAATCTCACAAAACATACAATATATTTAAGGATATGGATAATTTGAGCAAACTCAGCAGGATCCTGAAGAAAACATTAGATCCTTGCTGGTCAAGCACATAATTATTACTGTACCACATGAAAAGCCTCTGAAAAGAAGGGATGGGAAGGATGAGAGAAGTGATGAAAAATAGTAACCGCTGTGAAAATGGGGACAATTCAGGAGTGTGAAAGTGCCTCGATAAGGAGCTGACAAGTGTGAGAAAATTGTCAATTGGCCAGCTGAGCCTTTCAGCATCTGAGCGGCAATCACAATAACACGAAATGTGATGTTTGCATACAACTCACAGCCCACAAGAGAGCTGCACACATGCTAAACTGTAGCACCGACTGTGGCGAAGAAAATTGATTTCCTCTCCTCTTTTCTGTTGAAGAGTCGCAGATTTTACTGGGGTTTGTTCTCCGACCGCACCTGCTGATGTTCCTGCGTCACAAAGAGGCCGAGGTAAAAAAGCTGTCTGGAGTCAGACAGGTAGCTGCAGAGTTCAGTTCAGAAGAAAGTAGAGGAGGGAACTGCCTGGTGCTGTTTAGAAATCAGGCCATGTCTGTACAATCCGTCAGACGGTGACTGCATGTTAAACAGCTGCATAAAAGAGGACTGGAGCAGGATGTACAGACAGAGCTGCTGGCTGACGTAAAAGCTCAGTTTGTGACAGCTCACATCCATTTTAAAGCATTATCTGGTAATAGAAAAATGCTTCATTATAATACAGAGCTCCTTATCAAAAACGGTTTTGGGAAATGGATTTATGGGATTGTAGTAACCAAGATACACTAGAGGAAGTACGAACGTTTTTCAAACTCAGAATAGAAGCAACTGTGAATCATAGATTCTCAAATGAGACCAATGTCATTCTGACAGTCGAATATTGTTGTGCTGTTCTGTTCAGAGTCTGGATAAACGTCTGGATGAGGTCTGCTGCATTCATCCCACCTTGGCCCTGTTGTCACCACACAACACCATTCAGGAGGTAGGGGAAATGTCATAAGTATCACTGAAAATGTATAGTTCAGTAGTCTTGCTTACATAAATTGGACAAATCGGTAGCGCACAATTCCCACTAAAACAGCAAAAAAACGTGCAGATGCATTAATACAGAGCTTCAGAGGTGTTGTTCGGTGTATTTTTGTTTCATTGACAGCCAGGCTGGATGTTTCCCCATGTTTCCACTTTTATGCTCAGCTAGGCTAATCTGGTCCTGATATTTGTGTAATAGCAATGTATCGAAAGATGCGACAATATGAAAGCAGTGATAAACCAAGAGAGGATGATGAAGTGAATCTGCAGCGCTCCTCGGTTTTACATAGCTTTATGACGAGTTTCATCTGTTTTGGTTTGCTCTCTCCACTCTCATAGCATTGTTTTTGGCCACAGATAAAAACTCTTAAATCAATGGGATGCTACCTGCTCAGCACGAAACAGCAGATAGAGACCAGCGAGGGAACACGGTGGAAAGTTTAGCAGCTAAAAAGCCACCAGTTATTTCCTTTATGAGCTGGTGGAGACCAAAAACAGAGCTAAAAGAGAGCGACTGTTGGACTCAAACACAACTCAAAATGGAAGATACCATTATTCCGTAACTCCTGAACTCCTGCCTGAGTCACATAGACAGATTTTCATCAGCAATAGTGGTTGTTCAACAACGAAGACAACAGCAGCATGATCCCACACTCCCTTGTTTCTACTGAGGGATGCCTAGTGGCAGAAATTACATACTGTGCCTTTAAAAGGGGATGACATGTCAGTGTTGTGTTCCCAACCTATGTGTAGCTAAAGGAGGAGGAGTCTAACATTCAGAAAGACGTTGAATAAGCATATTTCCCAAAAGTGATGAGCAATTCTTTTTAAATCAGTTTTTTCCTCCCAGGCGCACAGCATCCTGAGTCTGGTTGGAGCAGAGACATTGTTTGTGGCAGACAGAGGAAGACTGGTGGGGCTCATCACATGGCCAGAGGTAATGAGTGTTCTCCATATAATGTGTGTTTATACTCACAAATACAACCTGCAATATGTTCTCAATGACACAGCTTGAGTCCGGTACATTCCTCGGTGGGAGTGTGCACTTTGCAGACGAGACCATGTCTCTGTATGGATTTGTTAACATTATGCTGGGTGTAGGAGCAAAATGGCTACTTACGGATTCAAAGCAGTCTCTTTCACATCTTCCCTCCCTCCCTCCCTATTTCTCTCTCTGTTTTCCCCTCCAGATGAAGAGAATAATCGAGGACTTGGCCAAAGAAATCTAAGCAGTGACTCACGGGAGCACATCCCTTGACCCTTTTTTTTTTAAAAACAAAATGTGAATCCATCTCTGATTAAGTGCAACACAAGCCTGGTTCTCATAATGATATCACTTCTTCATTTCCCAGGCGTAATCATATTTGCACACAAACACAACTGTAATCAGCTGGAGGCTCCCATAATAAACATTTATCGGCTTATTGTCTTGCTCCTCATTGTAATTAGCAGGATCTCGGCCACTGAGGAGATTAGACACTATCTCGTCCACTGATCTGCACTTTGTGATACAGCATTATTGAAATTGTTTATATTCAGAATAACATCCAGTGGGGATGAAAACAAAAGCCTGTCAAACAGTTCGTACACCAGTTAACACGATGTAACCCTGCTGGTGTGCGTCATGTATTAACTGAAGTGCCCTTGAGATAAGTGATCAGCACATATTGTTCTCACCCGTGTTGCCTGGTTTGACAAATCCGTATCAGCAGCTTGTGATGGTGCAGGTGGCTTTCTCTTTGGAAAGACATGTCAAATGCAGTCCAACATTAAAGGATAAGTTCACCCAAAAGTTAAAATTCAATCATTATCTACTCACCCTCACACAGATGAAAAGCCGGGGGAAGTCCCGAGAAGCCCGAAAATCCCAGATTACATTTGAAAAGACGTGATTATACCCCTTTAAAGCCAAAATCGTCATTATAGCTGCTAAGCTAAAAGTGTTAGCGCCCACCCGACTGAAGTAAGAGCACACTCTCAACTGTGCATCAAGGGTGTAAATAACATCTTTTCAAAACAATCTGTGATCTCTGGTTTTACGAAGACTTGGATTACGCTGGATTTTTTACATTTTAAAACAAGTCCTCATTTACTTCAGTTTTTTATGAGAATGCTGCAGCTCCAGAAATGTTTTGTGGACTTCAAAACTTCACCTGACTTTCCATCAACATCGAGCTGAGTAGATAATGACTGAATTTTCATTTTTGGACTCGACTCCACACAAGTTCCCCCAAAATGCACCATCAGTATTAGATGCATTAATATTCTACTCATAGTGGCTTTCAGGTAAAATGTTGAGTGGTTACTCACATTCACACCAGGAAAATAATCAAATCTTGATTGCAGCTCAAAATATTAAGTGCTTTTCTGGTGTGATCATTGAAAAGGTGAAATGTGAATCACTAAAAAACAGCACGAATAAAAATGAACGTTTAAATAATAACTTGTGTTAGATGGATCTGCTAACTTGCAAAGAACAAATAGATAAAGCCTGAAGCAACAACACATCCATCCATCCATCCATCCATCCATCCAACTAATCCCTCCAGAATGTTCTGGGTGTAACCGGAGGTCTCCTCCCATTTGGATGTGCCTGGAAAACCTCTAAAGGGAGACACCCAGGAGGCATCCTCATCAGATGCCTGAAACACTTCAGCTGGCTCTTTCCACTGTGAAGGAGACTCCTCTGGATGTCCAGGCTCTTCACCCGATGGAGGAGACCAATCTGAACCGTTTCTATCTACAATCTCATTCTTCCAGTCTCTACCCAGAGCTTGTGACCATAAGTGTTAGACTGACTGGCAAATCGAACGTTTTTCTCAGCTCCCTCTTCACCAAAAAGGTGTAGTATAATGCCGTAACGAGACATTGCAGAGAAAAAATTAAGTGTACACAGGGCTTCTTTGTCTAAAATAAACAAAAAACTTTTACACTTTTAAGCTTCTAAAGGAACTTTTCATGCTTTTCACATGGATTTAAAATAAGAGTTATTATAACATCACTCACCAAAGTAATAGGTGAAATCATGTAACACGGTGACATCACTACTAAGAGAAAAGAGAATAAGAGTTGAGTGTTGATAAGATGGAATAACTCTTTAAGGAGTTCCTGGATAAGTCACACTCATTCTCAAAGTTAAATTTAAGTTCAACTAAAAACAAAAAATATTTTAGAGATTCTTCATGCAGCAGGGCTCTGGACTCTGGAGAGCAGCTCCGGTCCCTGACTAGGTGCTGGTTTCCTGTTGTTTCTTGTTATCATCAGACACTGTACTGATTTTGGTGAATCGTCCATTCAGCCTTTATACGACTGCAGTATTTCTCTGCGGCCTTAAAACTTTAGAGCAACGAGACACAACAACAACTTGCAGCTTGTCAGATGGTCACTGTCCGATCTGATACTGTGATCTGTCAGTTTTCTACTGAGTCACAGTTTCTTCGCGGGGCAGAGCTTTGCAGCCCTTGTTGTGCTGTACAACTAATCCGACCTCAAACCATCTGGCTGTTCTGCCTAGGGGTTTTTGTCTGACGATGGATGTGATCATACCGGCCGCACACAGCCTTTTGTTCTGTTTTCAGTCACGCCGAGGAAACCAGTGCTAAAACAACACCATGACAGGTAACACTGACACCTCCAACCATCCCTCACTCTCAAACACACAACTGACAGACGTGGATGTAGAAAATAACAGTGACCACGTGTACGCTGGCGGGTTCTGTGCCCTTCTCCCGTTCTGTTTCTCTGCCTTCATCTCTTCTCTGCGTCGCCTCCCTGAACCCGTCACTCCAACAGAAAAAGTGTGAATAAAAGCTAATCATGGATGAGACTCTGACAGATAATTGGTTCTTTGCAACCGACTTCTTCTTCTCTCCGGATTCAGATGAGAAATCTCAACGAAGACACATTTTTCAATTTCATTCACGTTATTTTCTTATTCGGGGCTGGCTGCGTAATGTCAAAGAAGATGGGATCAGAAATAGAATGGGACAAAGTTCTTCAGCACGTGTATTAAGACTGATGTTTTATAACAAGATATTTACACTGGTGTCATTTGACTCTTCACAGTTCAGTTCTACGTATGATATGAAAGAGTTTAATTTACATTGAATAAAAATAAATAAATGTAACGGGGGAGCTCTGTACATTCACAAAACTATATGCCTCAACCAGGGAGAAAATACAATTTGGAGTCTTTGTATCTGAAGAGCAGACCATAGACCTTTCCAGACAAGCCATCAGAGGCTCCATCTCAAGCTATCACACACGCATGCCTTTAGTTTCAGTCATTGCTGGTGGTTGAGGCTCAAGTCCTCTCAGTGAGGCTCGTTCTAAAGATTGCCATCAAGATTGTTTTCCCGTTAAGCCTAGTTGTAAAAAACGTCATCCTCCGATAGCGAGCTGCTGTCTACGTGACGGGCAGCCACCTCTGCAGTCGCAGTGCTTCCATCCACAAGGTGATGACGTCGGTCCTGCTGAGCGTTGGATGTCATAGAAATGGAGTCCACCATTGGCTGAGGGACCAGGGCCACCCTGCTGATGCCATAAGTCTGGGCATGGATGTTGTACAGGTGCTGGGGCACGCTGACGCTTCCACCGTCCAGCAGGAACTGAGACAAGAATTGGCTTTGTGCAGCTGAGGATGGATAATAACATTATCAGTCAAACAATTATTTGAACTACACAAAGACAAACAGCAACATCTGAGTCCTCTCAGGCTTTCAAGACTTTAGCTGTAGCTCTTCACACTGGTATATTATAGAAACACCACAGATGCATTCAGAGGGTGAACTGGATCAAAAAAAGGTGAGATTACTTTGAACCAGCTGCTGCACGCCGCATATCTTTTATCTGAGATCACCTGTGACTGTAAATCCCACGTGAAAGCTACATTATTTCTGTGTGAAAGTGCTTGTTAATCCACGAGGAGCATATGTGCAAAGATGTATTGTAATGAAAGTAATGAAATACAGGGAATTTCCCTCACAGCTAGAACTTTAATGTACTATATATAAAAATACTTTTATTTTGTTACACAAATACAATCATATAAGTAGGGTATTAATAAAATCAATCAATTGATTGGAGACCCTTAAACCTCACTGCAGTTTTGCCATCTCTCGCCGGCATCTCAGCATGATGATTGGCTGTGTTAAAACAGCTGCCATCTTACACCTGATTTCAGTGAGCGGGTCGTTAGGCTCCAGCAGAGCTCAATGACAAGTTGATTGTTTGAATCAGGTGTGTCTGAGCAGGGAAGCGTCTACAGCCTCGTCCACACTAATATAGATATTTTGAAACAAACATGTCCCTGTACATTTTTGCCTCTCGTCCGCACACAAACAAACGTAAAAATCCATGTGTACATGTAAGATGGAGCGTTTGGGTAAACAGTGATGTCACACCTCCACTTAAATGAATCACCCTTTTGCTTTCGGTTTCTCCATAGCACCTTAGGCGGTGTACCAGAAAGGGGTTAAATCAAAGGTGACCAAGTATGTGTGAAATACATGTAAAGAAAGGAATAATGAGATACTACTGCAAATTCTTTTTAGTAGTAGTTTTTAAGTCACTATTGGGGAAAAGGTTCACTGCACATGCTCAGTGTGCTCTTCGTGAGGTAGACTTTATCACCACCTACTGGCCCGGCATGCCTGTTTCAGCATTTGGAACTGTTTTAGCGTTCCTGTGTGTACAGGGATATTTTGTCAAACAAAGGTTGTGTGGACAGATGTTTTTGGGTTTTTTTTAAACAGAAGGGCATATTAGTGTGGTCCAGGCCTTAAACATGCAGGTCAGGGGGGGCCAATATTGAAAAACACTGGGCTACCTTCTGAACAGCAATTGTCTGATGGCAGAGATGATAATGTTGGAGTTAAAATAGCGCATTTATTAAACTGGCTCTTAAATCGAATTCAGTTGTAAGATTGTATTACAATATTATATTTTATTATAAATCAATCATTTTGGACAGGAATTCCAGGAATTAAGTCTGTTATCTGTCACATCTCATTTGTCTCCAAAATCCATCATCAATATTAAAGAAAAGACTTTGAGATCATAATCAGCCCAACCGAGACAGAGAGTAATGCTTGACTGCATTATAGTTTTAATCTTTTGGTTCATTTTTATTCCGACAAAGCGTTTGCAAAGTTTGCATTACTGCAGGAAATGCATTTGTGACACGTGTTCGTCTCTCATGACCAAACCTTGTATGCTGGTGGAGGGCTGATCAAAGCTGTCGTTCATGGACCACACATTCATGGCCGCCTCAGCCAGGGCAAACTGCTCCGCTACTCCTGCGAAACAAAAGGCACACATTTTATGTCACTTTTGATGGGAGCTGACCCCCTGTTGTTTTTTCACCGTGTCTACCACAGTCTCAAACAAAGGGAAATCGAATAAGTGCACTTGATTTGAGTCATTGTCGTGTGATGTGAAAAGGGCTATTGATTCCTGTACCCTCTGCTGTAGCCAGTCGAACAGAAACAAAGCCCAGAGGGATCCGAGCGTCACTTCATCTCCACTGACCACAGCTTGTTTTTTCTCAAAATAAATGAT
>OMLP01044612.1:49995-61106 GCA_900302685.1 Spondyliosoma cantharus
CTCGGCCCCCATCCCCCCCCAGCCTCCACCTCCCTTGCCCCGGGTCCCGTTCCAACCTCCCCTGGCCTCGCCGCCTCCACCCCAGCCCTTCCACTCAATCAGGTGAGCAACGCGCCCCTGGGCCATCGCCGTCGGCTTGGTGATATGCTCCTTTATCGTGGCCACCAGACCTTAATAGGGGAGGGAGAAAGAGAGATACATCTTGATAACGTGGATTAGATAAAAGTTAGCCGGGCTGCAAAGATGTGATAGCCTGCAGTAAGTGTGGTAGCAGAGGAAGGATGATCATTTAAGGAAAAGGTAAAATGATCAGTGCTGTATAGGTGATAGTACGGAAGAGGAAGACGAATAATTGCCACGGCAATGGACGGGCAGGGACATGGATATGGAAAAAGACACATACCTGGAAGGGAGAAATGAGATGGTTATAGTTGAGACAAAACTCTACATCTAGTCAGTCTCTGAAGGTGAGTATTTATTCCAGATTAGCATAGCCTGCAGCATGAAAGAGGCATTTCAGCTGCTGCCTTATGATGTTGAGCTCCATAGAAAACAGATTGGAGAAGACTGGAAATGAGGTGCAACGGTACCCAGGGCGATTTTCAAGAGAATTGTACAAAATTGCCGTTCATTACTGGCACTTTCCCAGCCCCCTTTAAAGCTCACTTGCGTAGAAATTATGAGAAAAATCATGTTGTAACTTGATTTAAAACAAAGGAATGTTTTTTGTTTTTTTTAATTTTATGATTTCTATCAATAACAATTAAATTTCCGTCCAAAGTAAACACAACTCCATAGATTTTCTTCTCCCTGATCATAAACATGCACACTTTGCAAGATGATAACATCGTGGCACTCTACAGATGACGTAATTTTACCAGAGGGAGCAATGCACCACATCACGTGATCACATGGGGAAGCAGACATAAACAAAGTGGATTGTAAGAAACAAACAAAAGCAGAAGGTTAAACGAGTCTGGATAAGTGCAGGGATGTGGTCAACACCGGTTTTCTATTCTTCAGCAAGCGCTGGAGTGAGATTATCCTCAGCGCTACAATGTTTATTATTGCTTGGCTTATTGGTTGTTTTGGTCTGGCCCAGAAAGCACTGATGTATTCATCCAGATCTTGAATCATAAATATCAAACAGTGACTCCAGAGCAATTCAAGGAGTTTAAGACTGGATCTGTAAACCCTTTACATCACCAGATAATCTGTGCTGAACAGCATGTTTTGAATGGGCACCACGCTAGTTAGCTGTAAAAGCTAGCAACAGCACAGCAATTGCATTTTGTCTGAACGCACCTTTGGAGTTTTGGAGGCCAGCGTACACCGTGTGACCTTTTGTCTGGGACACAAGGTGACCGTCGTGAAAGAAACGTGGTGATATCTTTGGCTGTGGCTCCAAAATGGTAGGCCTACATTGCGCTGTGAGGTAAGTTCAAAGACGGCTGTTGTCAAAGAAGAACAAAATGCTGACATCGTCTGAAATTTAGGATTTAGGATTACCATCTCACAGTGTGACAACCAATAGGAATGCAGCATTAGCCTAATTTTTTACCACTATAGCAGCACAGATGGATTACACACATGCTAATGACATTCATTTTTGACTTGCTTAGAAGCACAATTCACTGAAATATCATAGTCTATAGGCTCCATTGTACAGCAGTAAAGTCAGTCCTCATCATTGTGACTTTATTCTGACTTAAATCCGAGGCTCAGATCCACAGCTCTCTTACTCTTGACTCTGTACCTCTGCAGTAATGTTATTCATAACCCGTACAATCATTGGGCAAAACTACAAAGAATCCATCATTTATTTTAATAACATGAGACGAAGGAGGAAAGGTTCAGGGAAATGAAAAAGCTGAAGTAAAATTGACAGCAAACCGAGGTCATATCGCAGAACAGGTCAATTAAAGAGATGTAATTGGACAGAAAAGGGAAAGGGGGAAAAGACAAGGGTGGAGATAGAGAACAAGTAGGAAAGGTTAAAGGCAAAAGGCAGAACAATGTCAAGACAAATACTGCATGAGCTAAGAGATGAGACAAACAAGGAGCAGAAGTGGAGAAATGGATACAGTTCAATTATAGAAGGGATCCAGGAGAGATAGCAGCCTGAGCTAATTGAAACTGAGAAAAACATCACGACATGTTATTTTCATCTGAGCTCCACACCCAGAGACTCTTGTTGTGTTGTTCACTGTAACACCCACTGCCACCTCACCCTCCGTTCACACTGTGACAACTCTGTTAGGAGGCTCTGTTCTGGCTCACTGTCGGTGGGGAGGAAGCAGTGTTTGCATCTATTTGAGTTATTTGCAAACAGCAGGAAAATCCCATTTGTTTTTCAATGTGGATATTTTGGGCTTGCGGTCCTTACTGAGGTGTGAAAAGGACCTAGATTAGATTAGATTACCATCACAGAATTAAAGACAGTGACAGCTCATGAGGAGGCAGAAAAACACTGCGCTGTCTGGAGCTACTGACTGTGTGTGACTGACATGTTCTTATGCAGGTCTGACGGGGCTCTTCTGTTGGATTTATTTTCTAAATCAAAAAAGTAATCTAAAAAAATAACTGATTTGCATCGTCTGTGTGACGGCATTAGGTTACTGGTGGACCCGAGCCACCGACCCAACGAGTCAGTATTTGATGACCTAGAAAATGAAATAGGACGAGAGAAACTAAAGAGATCAGTACTGAGAGCTGAACACACTGAATTTTAAAAGTGGCTTTTTCTCAGGTGTCCTGCATAGACATGATTTGAGTATTCGATTTGCAACACGCAATTGTTTGAGGGGGAGACGAGTGCTTGTTAGGGGTTTGCCACAGTTCAGAGATGTCACCGCAGCCCGCCTGGAGGCGGGGCGGTCGCAGCTTGGCCCCTCTCTGGAGCAGTTCCATTGTGGGCGTGGCTCGACTCAACACGGTGCAGTATAACTGGTGATGGAAAAGCAAAATCTGCACGACTCCCTTTGACTCGGCGCGGCCAAACGTGCTGGTGGAAAAACAGCATAAAATGCTCCCTAGAGCTTAAAGGAACTGAAGAGTCTGGTAATAATTCACTGTGGGCTCTGCTCTACTTGACATCAAACATATATATGATCCATTATTCATATGAATTATTTATTATATCAGCTTTAAAGTAGGGGGTCTATGGAAAACCAGTTAGTTGGTAGGCCTACTCCTTACTGATGCTATTTTTTCATGTAGCCTTAAACGGGACGGGGTACTAAACTTGGTAGCCTACTTTCAAGGGTTCTGCCTGAATTACATAAGTACTAATGACGACTGATCGACATCTCGATGTCCTTAATCAGCTAATTGTAGAGGGAGCTGGAGATAACTTGGCTTTTTCACTGTTTCAGTTAACGCATTTTTGCTAACGTCAGCCAAAACTCAGCCACTGGCTGCATCGGAAATCCCTTATGTTTGGTATGCTAAAACAGTATTTGAGTTTTTTTAGTTAAACTTTTGTATGAAACCAAAAGTACGGGAATTGCATTCTACTTATGAGGAAATACGACTGTTAAAGTATTGCTTTAATGACAACAACTACGTAGCAGAAATGCCGGTGTTTCGTGTTCTTTGGATCAACGTGTTGCTGCCCTCGACTGGTTGTTATTAATGCTTCTATTGAAAGTTAGTAACGTTATATGTATTTATTAAAGTGCCAAAAAAAGAATTTTACCGCCCTCTACTGTTTGTTATTGTTTCTTTTGTCAATTATTTATATTTTTCATATACTCCAATACTGTGCTGATATTCCAACAGTTTCTTAATTTTAGTGAGGTTATGCAGGCTGTGTTTAGTGCACAGAGTAAAGACAGTTTCTCCAGCTGATTCTACATCTTTGAACTGCTTCCTCCTCTGAAGCAATGCTGGTCGTATTTGGTGGCTTATTTTTTACAAATAAAATTATTTTTCATTTGAAAAAAAAAAACTGAACTGATTCCGGCAATGGTTAAAGTGTGAATGTTACCCAATCCTAGTGTAAAACTGAATCATCAGAAATTTGTGACAGTCAGATGGCTTTAAAGTAATTATTGCTTAAATGTTTTCATATTTATTAAACAAAGTTTAGTTGAAAGAGAAACTGAGTGAATGTGAAAAAATCCGTAAGGCTGGTGACGACTGTGAGAGTCATTTCTGAACCAACAAGCTTGTCAACACATTATCTGAGCGTACTCGGTCGCTGCAAGAAATTATTGGATTTGTCCGATTTGTTTATGGTGTTGCTACAGTAAACACAGAGTTACATGTTTAATCAGGTAACCAGAGTCAGTGAGGAACCCATCACTTCATAAAAATAGACGTATATTGCATTATGTGAAGCGTGACTCCCTGCTGTATGTTGTGAGGAAACAGAGCGGATGAACTAACACAGACAGATGAACAAACTCGGGTTGTTATAAAACCCGTAGGAGCTGAATTCAGGGCTTTGTTATTTTAAAGCACAATGTTTTTATGGTTGACAATTTCCAAGAGATACAAATTAGTTTTCAGTGTTTAGGTGATGCATCCTTTAGACAACACCATTAAACAAGCGTCTACAGCCTACAGCACAATGCGTGAGTTTGTTCATTCATTAGCTTTCTAAAGGAGTCAGCTTTCATTTTCCCTGGAAGATTGCATATGCTGTGGCAGACAAAATAGCACAGTGAGTACAAGGGTAATGGAGAAGCAATCCACAAGTGTCCTTATTCTGCAGCCATTACATTTACTTCATGATGACACACTACTATTGCCAGTTTGACAAAATGACAATAATGAAGGTGGTAATAGAATCTGTGTTCTGTGTCTATTCAATATTCATGTTCAGGGGGTCATCAATCTCGAGGAGAGAGAAGTATGGGGGGGGGGCAACTTCTTTTATAGCATACAGCAATATGTTTTATAAAGTCACCCAAAAGACACACCTTGTGTTTATGATTTTTCAACAGGTGAGCTGTGTGTGGACGAAGACTTTTGTCAGTTTCGTAGCCGATCGAAACCAACATGCACCGAACAACATCGTAACAACCAGGTGCACTTACAAGTTCAAGAAAACGGCATGACTAGTCCTACATTAACTAGGAGAGGTCGCATCACAATCAGTGCGTTTACAGGAGGGATGTACAATATTACCATTATTATTAGAGGGTTTCTTTCTCTCTCTCTCTCTCTCTCTCTCTTTCTCTCTCTCTCTCTGCAAAGCATGTGTGATTGACAGTTCATGAGAGGGGAAGAGCGAAGGCAGATTGTCACTAGTTTACCCATCACAGATAGCATTGTTCTCTCAGACAGATTGAAAAAAATAAAATAAATACAAAAAGATGTAAAATGCTAAAAGGGGGTCAGCAAATAGACTTGGGCCGCCCAAGTAAAGTATATGTATGGGAAACACTGTTTGATTTAATAATTACATGTATTAGAAGACAGTCTCACCCTGACCCTAAACCAGGCACCCTGATCAATACAAATGCACTGCCATCAACACAATTGCTTCATAGTGATTTTATGAAGCACTGTCAAGTAATTATATTGTTTACCATGTTCATCATCATACTGGGGCAGATAACCATTAAATTCACAGCTGATATTCATGGTCTCCAGGTGATGAATACAATTGACCAACTGTAATACATCCTATTTTAATCTAACTAAAAAAGCTGTCATTTACTCATTTGTTCTGTCCAACACTTTTGCATTTGTTGAATTTGATGAACCTTTTCAGTTTTTTAGGTGCGTCAGGGCTTTTAGCCATTGAAAAAAACACATCAGCCTGATGTAGAATCTATCAAACAGCATCGAACAAGAAGATTAAAAGTCTGCAATAATGTCTCCGTGGTATTCTTCTAAATATAATTACATTTGAACAGCAATATTTGAGTGTGCACAATGTAATCTGATTTGAGCAGTTAGGTTGTCAGCTTCACTTTGTGACTGCCCGACTGTACAGAACGTGCCTCGCCAATATTAAGTGATGACTGACATGTGATTAAGTCTCAGGCAATGCTCAAGACCTTTTTTTATTTTTTCACCGGACTGATTCTATCACTCCCGAAGCAGGTGTCAGCCTCTCACCCGTCTGCCTTGAATGTCTGTGTTTGTCTAACATATTCATAATTATACCGCCGGGGTCGTGGAGGAGCATTTCACTGGGAAAGTTCAGCGAGGCATAACACATTAACTCAGATAATTAACCTCCCGCAGAACGAGGGAAGCGGTGGAGATGAGGCAGACAGACACAGGATGGGGAGGGAAAAGAGTCGGAAGGCACCGGCATGAAGAGAAGAGGAAGCCAGACTCTAAAGCAGAGATTCAAATCAAGTGGGAGAAGGAAATACAGTGTGTGTGTGTGTGTACCTGATCATTAAGTCATGTCTGTCTGGGTGTTACAGCATGTGTGAGAAAGAAAGGGCACAGAGGAGGCGGGAAATTACATTACCAACCTCCCATGGTTACTAATGCAATACCCCTGCTTGCTTTTTTTCCCCCAGTCTCAAACGTCAGATTCATAATGACACACGACGTGACCTGGACCTGTTTGTATTTGTGTAATTGTGTGCCTGACTCACCCATCAGAGAGGAGGTGGCCAGCTCGCCAATGTCGTAGTCGTCGGTTTTATCTGCAACACTGCCGTTGGAAGGATTCTGGTGATCCTGCACAATACGATGCACAAGGAGAGGGGAGAATATTACATCTTCATCGCTGATGTGAGGTGAAAAGGTTGTATTTCCTGTAGGAACTGAAAGGAATAGTTCCATTTTAGCTTGTCAACACTGCATTTATGATATTTCCTATGGGGTTTGAATGGGTTTCACACGCCAAAGAGATTTTTCATCACACAGAGGAGCTAGTAACCCTTCGTATGAAGTTTTCAGCCAGGCAAAACACCAGAGCATGAGGTTTCCACGTGAAAAAAAACAAAAAAAAAAACAGCACATACACACTAAGGCTGCACACACAAAAACACACACACAAGCACATTTGCATACATCCTCCTCTGGCAATCACTTCTTGGCTGTGATGACTGTGAATCCACACATTTGCCGTTTTCTTCTCTCAAGGAAAAAATGGTGATAATGACAATAACAGCCGGTATTTATGGAAATCCTGCAGCATGCACATTCAGACTGAATGAACTGAATCGAAGTAGACTCAAAGCCGCATGTTATTTACACCCAGGTAGCTTCAATCAGACTGTGGAAAAAAGGAACTGCACTTCAGATGGACTGGCCTTGGTTTGGTATTCTTGATCTTTCAAATATGTTCCAATCACAATGGGGAACAAGGAACTATATGATTACACATAAGTGCACGGGGACATGGCTTCAATATGAATAGTTGGAAACCAGTCTAAATTAAGTTTTACAGACGATAAAATTCTGCATAAAAGTCATTTGAATGTTAAATGAGCAAAGTGGGAAAACCGAGCGTTCTCTTTATGGAGAATTTATGCTGTTTCTGTTTTTCACATCAACACACTTCTGCTCCGCTGCCAGATGTGTGGTCACTGCAAAACCAAGGAGGTCTTTTAAATTCATGGGTCCTTCCATCTGAGAAACTGCTGTTATTTAAAAACAGACTAAATTATTCTTCAATAAATGTTTTACAATAGCTGTTACCATTGAATTTGGAGATGTATCTTTGAGTAATAAAAGTAAGACACTGTTTGGCCATTTATTTTGCTTTAAAAAAGGCTGTTGTAAGCAAATAAACCGGGTGTAAGTGCTATGAAGTAGGGGCGGAAAATAGTACTGTATTCTTACATTTCCAAACATTTCCTAAATTAGTAAAAGTTTATAATTCTCGACTAAAAATGTCTCAATAACTCAGTGGCGGAAATGCCTTGATCCACATTTCATGTTTATTAGGCGGAGAGGACGTTGGATCAGGACACTGATGCAATGTGAGACTGCATTTTCACGTAGTGTGCCACCACCAGGTATTTTTGGATGAGGGACCAATGCATTTAAGATTTGCAGACATGGCGCCTCTGAAAATGTTAAAGGTAGCCCAGGGGGAGTTTCCTGCTTTGTTTGTGGCGACGGAAATTGGTGTTTTTAGCAGGACCTCGGGACGTATCCAGCTGTTTGTTGCAAACAATAGTGGTAAGCCTAAACCTGACCGAGTGGTTTCTGTGCCTAAACCTAACCAGAGCATAAGAACACCATTGCTAACACCAAAGAGCCAAAACACACCCGAACACCAAAAACATAAAATTGAATCATAAGAAACATAAAGTTGCAACATAGGGAAACTTATTAAGTTTCAACCTCAATCTGTGATTTTGCAGAAATGAACGTTGGCATCATTTATTCAGACCATTGGGTTGTGTTATACATTTGGCCAGTCTATGATACAATAACAATAGGCCTCAGTGAAAATGGCTGACATCAAAATTCTATCCTCCCAACTAAATGTTTATCGCTATTTGAGGGTTTGTAATCTACTGGTGACATTCATGTTAACATGTACAATACTGAGCTTCTTGCTTATGAATCATCTTCTGTAAAAAGCAGGACATTTCACTCCAGACAACTGCACTGAGAGTGTGATGGAGCCTGGCTGTGGATCAGACTGAACGTGTCATGTGTGAAAGAGATATTAACCATAAAATGGAGCCGGTCTTCCTGCACGTGGCCACACTTATGTCAACGTGTGTCAAGAGTGCAGGCGGATAATTAGCTAATTCCCGCACTAAATTGCGAGCCGAGCTGTGTGGTAAATGTTTCAGGACAATTTTCAAGCGAGAAAGTACGCGTAATCGTGAACATCGTGCTGATTTCAATCAAATCTTATTCAATCAGCAGAACTCTGGCGACAAACACTTAAAGGGACAATCACACAAATCACACAAAAAAACTCTGATACAATTAATAAGGCATAAATATATAGTTTTATATGGATATTTTTTTTGCGGGGGGTGCTAAAAGCCAGTGTACGTTGCTTACAGTCTGTGTGCATGAAGTAGACACATGTCAATATCAGGTCAAAGCCTACAAGGCAAAGCTGAGGGCTCTTTTACTCGCCTTGGCAGCAGACGGCTGACCCTCCTCGGTCTGGTCCTGCAGTACTGTCATGGGATGGTGGAGCTCTGAGGAATCAGAAACACACATTAACACTTGTGTTAGATTCATGCCCAATGTGCATGTGTGTGTGTCTATAAAGCCAAAACCCGACTGGCTCTCATGGCAAGGGGTCAAGGCTTGTATATAATGGATGAGACAGAGAGAGAGAGAGAGAGAGAGAGAGAGAGGGCGTTGAATCCTCATACCCTCATTTAACCCGAGCCTCTCTGCACATTTGCTTTCTAATTGATGGTGATGAGGTTCATGTGAATGACAAGAGGAAATGAAGTGCAGTTCAGACCGATGGATAATTAAGGTCAGTGGATGCGCACACACACACACACACACACACATTATACACGCAGGACTTCCAACACACACTTGGGGTTTCCCCTGGGAGGTGTCATCAAGACAATTGGCTGTCGCTATAGAAACACCAAAGCAACAGGAGGCGGGTGATACCCCCTCTATTTACATAAGACACACACACACACACACACGTAACTGGTGTCTGGCTTCATTAGGTGCTATTAGCGGGTCAAGAAAACCATCATGATTCCTGAACCAATGCACTGTCCTTGTGGGGTTAAATCCCACCCTGCCTCTCTCTCTCTCTCCCTCTCTCTCTCTCTCTCACACACACACACACTCCTGCTGTTCTCTTATCTGTTTGTCTGGCGCCTCACATCTGCCTTCCCTCTTTCTTCCCAGCTTGAAAGCGCAGCACTCAACACGCTCCACCATCCACCTTGTTAAATGGGACAATAGCTGACTTTGTTTCACAAATTACTGTCAGGCTGCATCACAGACACAGGCGGAAAAGAGTGTGTGAGGACGCCTCGCAATGTCAAACATCATGTTCCGACAATGTAACACGCAGACTGTTGTTTGGAAGTATCACAGAGAGTTGGTAAACCTCAAATCGGTTTATAATTTTATGAGATCTTTTGTTTTGACAGCACAAATTAGTACTTGTGTTCCTCCCTAAAAGAGGCCCCGCTGCCAGCTGAGGCACTGTTACTTTATCCAGACAGCCCGTGAGACGCAGCGAACTGAATTTCCACCTGACAGAGAGCAAATGTGAGCGAGGCAAATTGCAACCCAAGTCACATCTTCAAGTCACGACAAGTTGGATATCAGCTTCGGATGGAGCAGTCATATCCTAAAGCCATTGTTGTCCTCCACTGATCCTCGCAATCCCTCTATTCGACCACCCGCCCCCCTAAGTCTGGTTTCTAAAGCAATCTCGAGGGATTCACTCAGATCCGTAATGGCTGTGAAAGAACCGAAAATAAGTTTTTTGATGGATTCACATCATATGAACACTTCTGTCAGGATGAGAATGTGATTCAGGTTGTTTTATCCTGCATTCTCTGCCGTCGACGCCTCACGGATGTGTTTACCAGATCCTCACACACGCAGCTACCCCTCGAAAGTGGGATGTAACTTTCTCAAACACTTCTGCTCCTCAGATGTGTGTCGGCTGCCGTCAACTACTCCCTGCAGGTCGATCAAACCATCAAACAGACAGACACACAAACAGGTGGACTGACCTTTGTGACCTTTGCAGAGGCAGGCACCCATGGTCTCAGGACGGCTGGGCGGTTATCTGTTCACCATGGTGGCTTGAGGATGAGGAGCGGGGAGGAAAGGAAGGAAGGAAAGGGAGGAAGGGAGGAAAAAGAGGCAGACGTATGAGAGGAGCAGAGAGAAGTGAGGAACAGAGGCGGGGGGGAAAGTAAGAGAGCAGATGCCAGCTGATCCATTGGCTGACTTCTCTGTATAGGAGCAGAGGGAGCGACACAGACAAAGTATGGGGAGGGGGGAGAGAGAGAGAGAGAGAGAGAGAGAGAGAGAGACAGAGAGAGAGAGAGAATCGGGGAGAAAGCATGAATGCCTGTTTGCTGACGATTTTAAATCCCCTCCCTCTATTTCTTCTGTTCTCCTCCCACTCTATTCTCCTTCTCCATCCTGCTGTAGGGGACTCTCACTGTGAATGGAGGCTTTGATGATGGAGCTATAGGCGAATATTATCATTGCACTTTGTA
>OMLP01044615.1:0-14151 GCA_900302685.1 Spondyliosoma cantharus
TGGTGCTGCTGACTCATCTGTTGTTACGTCTGCTAAAAGGGGCAGGGACAATGATTTAATATGAATATCTTGCTAAACGTTTCCCTGCACTGATTAAATGTTGATGAAATGTAGGCTAACACTAGTCTGTAGCTAGCTAGCTTATTTCACTATGGCCATTAAGCCAACAGGTTAATACCTCACAGACTGAAGGCTACCCACCTTTCTTGGTGAAAAACGGTGTTACAGATCAACACCCTTTCCTTTGTCTTTCCACTCTCTCTTTACTTTCTTTCCTTTTTTGAAAACCAGATTTTGATTTACGCATCATTGTGTTCACTGTAGTTCTGGCGCATCGACTGACTGCAACTAAACACGTCACTGATAAGTGCGCTGAGGCAGGACCAAACCATTTCATGCAGATACAGGGGGGTGGTCGGTCAATATGGATGTTTACTTTTTGGTCATTGGGGATATTTAACTTTTACTGCCACAAACAAGTAAAAACAAAGAGATCATTAATTTGATTATTATGTTATTATAATATGCTCAATGGTGATGGTTAATTTTTTTTTTTTTTTTTTTACATAGTTTTTGGGGCCCCTGTCAGTCAGGGGCCCTTGGAATTGTCTTAACTTTTCCCCCCTATACTGCGCCCCTGACTAGCGCTTCACCATGAGCCTATTATTTATTTCAAAATAAATCCAAATTTATACAGAAAAAAAACAGTGGCACCAAAAAAGATGATAATTCACAGCGTCCTTCAAATTTCTCAAACGAAGCTTTCCGGTCGGTTTTTGTCTCTTTTGGGGGAGCTGAGCTCCATGTAGCTCCTCCATATTTCAACCCCGCTGCCTAAATGCTTTTGACATAGATGGCATATCTGCGGATGGAGATCATTTGATAGAAGAAAAGTTTTAAATATTCAGGTGTTTTTTTCTCCGTTTGAGAACACATTTGTCATCAAATCCCCACGTCCTCATTCATTACTAAATCATCATCATCATCATTATTTTTTAAAGTAACTCATTATGAACACTATATATAGACCTGATATGAACGCAAAGACTTGACATTTGACTCGGAGTAGTGAGGATCGCTGCTGCCTGCAATACAGCATGAACAGAGCTTCCCAACCCCGACACGTATGTTGGCATTTCTAGGCAGCATAAATGTCAAATGTTTTTTTTTTTTTTTTTCTGTGTTCATAATGAGGGCAGAAATCAAATGTCTGACATGTAAATGAAATCAACCCGAGTGCGGCGTTTCTCCCACAGAATCCTGTAGAAAAGTTTTGAATGATTAAATTATACAAATCCTGGCACTTTGCATCTGAGCGCACAGATAAATGATACGCAGGACTGATCAAAAAAAATAAATGGAACACTGACGATTCCCTGGTATCGTTACTGACTCACGTCGCAGAACAACAAATGGTTTGCAGAGCAAAGTGCTGGCTTCATCAGCGTTCACAGCAGCAGATTTATGAATTAAGCATGGCAGGGTTGGCCACCCTCATTTCCCTGACTACTGTTCCTACTGGTAGCGGCTGCCCTCGCTGGGTGGCCGGGGGTTGGGAGAGAGTGTGCGTGTGTGCGCTTGGCAAAGGAGCCATTCATCTCAGTGACACCTGTCGGAACCCGGCTGACCTACACCCATACAAAGGTTTTTAATGAGCGAATCCATAATGTGGTCAACCTCGGCCAAGGACTGCTGAATACCCTTTCTGATTGCATGACCCCCCTCGGATCTTTTGTCATGTGACCCGCGGCTCACGGCAGTCGTCGTCAGGTTGTAGCCGCGGTCAGAGGAGCGTGCGCTGGCAGACGCTCTGAAAAAAGAGAATTCCGTCTTTATTGCTGCAGCTGGATGTTGAGATTAGGAGAACATGTATTTGTGTTGCTTTTAAAGCAGCATTTACTGCGCAGCTTGACATTCTTCCCATAAAATACAGCCAACACACGCTGTAATGTCAGACTTTGATGCCACGCTGCGTTAAGCCGGGCTGCCATAAAGAATGTCTGTATGCGTGGCTACATAAAATCAGGAGCCGCTGACTGTAAAGTCCCAGTGTTACGGGGCCAGCCTGCGAGTCACCTTACTTTGTGTTTTGTCACAAATATTCCCACTCGTTCCTCTTTTTTTATTTCTTGCTCCTATCATGATGAAATCGTTGAGAGGCGAGGAAATTCAGTCAACTATTTCAGCCCGACCAAAGAGGTTATAGGGACTGAGAGACGCGCCGCCACTTCGGTCTTGAATCATTTCAGAGTGATAATTTTCTCCTTTCTCTGCGAGCAGGTTGCCTATAACCACTCTGTCAGCTCTGTGAAAAATCCTCGGCGGGGGATTGCCAGCTATAAAGTGTGCATTAAACAGATCTATCACGGAGCCAGATGATTGGCCGGGACTGACACTGGCGTCCAATAATACAGTCTGCTTTCTCCAATTTCAAATGACAGACAGGAAGACGGGGACAATAAACACGCACACTCTCTCCGTCGCTCTCAGACTAAGGCTTTCTCTTGTTACGGCTTAATCATCAGATCTATCTCTTTCATATTGAACACCGAGGGTTTTCAATTTACCCAAGCTATGATTACGTTTCCTATTCCTATTGCAACGAGAAGAAAAAAAAAAAAAAATCATAAGTGCTGATGGCCTTTTTTGTTCTTTTATTGTACTGCTGCACTCTCTCTAACCTCACCACCGGGACTGATTTGCGTATGAATGTGTTTTCTGTTTCACCGTTTTAATTTTACAGGAAGGAAAAAAACCTTGGGCCCTCTGAAAGGGGCCCGTGGAACATTTATTGGTTGTCCTCCTTTAACAAAATCATGCATTTGCGCTGTGGGGAGGACAAAAGAAAGGGCTCTTCCTTTCAGGTGAAAGGAGACCAGGCTGTTGGAGACAGCTTGCTTGGAGAGCTGTGGGATTATTCCACTGTTTCATGTTGAACGTTATCATGGGCAGGCAGACTGATGTGGGCTAAAACCAGCAATGCATCACAACACCTAGCCAAGGTCAAGCACTTTCTCTGTCTCCCTCTGCCTGTCTCCTCCGGTCGAAGGGAGATTTGTTCAGGAAAAAGTGAGATGAAATGTCAAGAGCGGAGTGATTGCCTGGGAAAGGGAGATCCTAATTAACTCTCTCCGGTGGAGATCTCCCTCTACCTCTCTCATACCCCCCTGTGCCCGTATGAATCTTTCATCTCCTCCTCCTCCTCGCCTCGCCTCCGAGGACACGGCTCCGCTCACAAAGCCAACCAAAGGACAGACGGATACAACGAATGCAAAGGTCAAAAAATAAACAGTTTGGCTATGAATGACAGACTGTCTCCCGGGGACGGAGACAGACAGCGTGCCAATCCCTGCAGGACTAAATCTGAAGCACAGGCAAGTGCACAGGAGAAGAAGTGACATCAACTGGTGGCTTGTCAGTGAAAAACAGGATGGTCAATATCCACAGTCAATCCCACGGATATGATGCGCTCTGTTTGGGTCCTTATTTGCTGCATAATTAATACTTCACTTTGGAGAAGGAGCACAGCTGGGACTGATTTGTGCTGAAGTGAATTGCTTGTTAGGAATCTTTGAAATGCGTGTTTGCTTGTTTTTCTCCTTTTCATATATTCTAAAGAGAACTTTTCGTTTTTCTCAGCGGTCGAACAAAAAAGGCAAGCCTTAAGACGTCACTCTAACTCTGTTGTCTGGTTCATATGGTTGCACACTGTTTTTTGCGGCTACTTTGGAGTTTTTCGTGTTTGAAGAGCTACCCTGGGCTTCTTTTTGAAGTTCAGAACTAGTTTTAAGAGTGCTATCGTTGAAGCAGCTCTGTGTAATTTCCGTGTTGCGATAGAAGTCGATTGTTAGTCATTGTTATGTCAGCGGACTCCGTTTCTAAACTAACGTCAGCTGCTGTTTGTCTCTAGTCGTTTTTACACTGGGCAATAAGCCGCCAATAGGCCGGCCTTTTGCCGGCCTGGTCGGCGTGTTTACACAGAGGGCGGCATATTGGCGGCCTGCTTTGGGCCTCCAATATGCCTCCTCGGAGGGTGCATTTATTTCCACCTCCATTTCTATGTAAACACGAGGCGTAAATGTGCCGGCCTCTGCGTGAGATGGGTGGAGGTGTCGATGACGTGCACTATTGTGCGGGCAACGGCCGGGGAGTTTTAAAACCAGGAAACAGCTGATCACAGCAGTCAGTCCATCACTTCATCCGCGGACGTCAACATGAGCAACTGGAAAGCCGCTGAGATCCAGGAGATGCTAGAGTCTCCTGGATCTCTGTAGCTGACAGCTAGCGGAGCTGTTTGGCTGCGTGCGCTAGCTGTCAGCTAACTGTGAAGCGGCCGGAAAACTACGAACGGTCGCTACTTTCAAATTAAAAGCCCCCTGCTAAGAACCCAGTTCTAAACTCCAACGGGGTGCAATGTAAAGCTCTTATTTTGAAGACAAACTCGTTGTCACTGTTCACTTTCCAACTTCGTGCTTCGCATCACGTCACATGTTTACGCCTACCCCAGAGGAGGCCAAGTGGCGGCTTTTGGAAAAAGAGGAATATTCGTCGGCCTTACATTGGAGCAAATGTGCCGCCTTCTCTCTGTAAAGAGGGCTGCTGTTAGTGGAGTGGAGAGAGGCACTGAGACGAGTCACTGAACCATCTGCATACAGTCACAGCCTTTGTACTGTCGCAATTATATAGGCAACCGACAGAGACGGGGGAGGTCTCATTTTTCACGTCACTTTACAATCCGCTCGCATATGGCCGGTAAAAAAGCGATCAGTACATGTCAGGTGCTACAAATTGTTACATAGAGCCCCTTTAAAACTCTGTTGTCGATTGCAAACGATGGACAGCTGATTATGGAAGCCACGAATCTCGAGTGCATCCATATCAATGAAACTCGTCACCTTAAAAATGTTCGATCAGGACCTCCAGGATTCAGAGCTGTGAAGGCAATCTATAACGTCTGCAAAGCTAACCTCAACGTTAGCTAAAGCAGCTAAGGTGCTGTCAGTTGGACGTTGAACATGATTAGGCGTGACTTGAAGTTGAATTTTATTCAGTCATCAAACAACAAAGCAGTTTGTCTTTTACCACTTGCCACGGTGTAGCACTTATCAACTAGAATGGCACTAGAGCCCTTTCAAACTAATATTAAATATTAAACTTGATAGCCCTGTACCACTCTAAATTTTAAACCACTAACGCCGTAACCATAATTTAAGCTCGGCAGATCACGGACCTGCATCAAATTGTACTCACTCATAGATCCCAGCCACCTAAATATCTGTCTGTCCCTGCGAAAATATCAAAAAAGCTGAAAAAAGCTGAAAAATGCTGAAAACCCAACAATGAGTGAAAACATAACTACATAAAACTATGATTCCAGACAAAGTTGAACATACCTGACTATTATGCACGTATTAAGTCTGCCACTAGTCGCACCTAATTGCTCAGTTTTGTATAATTTGTTTTCTCACCTCTGGTAAAAATCATACCCCTAGGGACATCAAACAGTGACTTGCAGTAGTGATCTAAAAATGCAATTTGATATTTACTCAAAAAATCCAAATGAAAACATCAGCATGGGAAAAAATGGATGAGACATCTAGCTCCAGCAGAGAAGTCCCGCCTAGGATACTCAGGAAAGAAGTTAACCACCGGTGCAAAATACTAGCAACGGACCTTCAGGCCAAAAAAAAAAAAAAAAGAAACAGCTACTGACCTTCAGATCAGTAGCTGTGAATCAGTGAAACCCTTACATCAGACTGAGCTGTCAGGTGTGTTTTCTTCGATTCTGGAAAACGATGAGAACCGGGAGGTTTCGGATCCGTTAGAGGCCCACTGAGGAGGTATCTCTGGGGATGGATCACAAGCAACCCCCTGCGGAGTTCAGAGATCAAAGCCAACCAATTAGAACAGAGCTTACACCTCTCTGTATTCATGCTCTACACTGAATGACTGTAAATCCACCACTCCTGCGAGCTGGTGTATTTCTATTACCTTTTCATTAGAGTCTCACACCTCTCTCGATGTAGGTACAAATGCTATAGCTATATCTGTCCATTAAGTTGGCGAACAGAGAGATTTGGACGCTCATTTAGATGTGAGAGCCAAATTGTCTGATGGTGGAAATGAGCATTTGTCTAAATAATAGCGTGGGTTTAAAATCATTGACCTGCATTATTGTGGGCGTAGACGCTGATCTTTTATTCATCTTCCCCTGTTTAACATTCCATTCATCTTGTGAATTTGTTTACTTTAATTCGTTTAGCATCATGCTAATCTCGGGCCACATACATAAACAGATCTTTACATCTGCTCAACGCAGGCTTTTGACGAAACCGATCATGTGTTAAATTGACGGAGCCCTTCATTGCTCAGTATATTGAGGTGCGCTGTATCGGTAAAGGTCAAGTGCTTCGCTGAAATGTACTGAGGTGCCAAGAAGTTATCCATCAAACGAGACATGGATGTGGCATGCATGGTTAATGAAGGCAGGCCAGCCATCACATGTATCATTTGGACTCTGCGATGATGGATGGGAGCTGCCCAGCTTCCTGTAAAACGCATGTCTATTATTATAATAAGTACAGAGGAGATTATTACAAAATGGACGATGGATCGGAGGAACAGATCTTGATTTATGTACAGGATTAAATTTAGCTTCCTTCATAAAATATGGGAGGGTTTGTCGTATTGATCTGCACCTGTTTTCATGGATTGGTAACAAACTGATGAAGTTTCATTTTTCTAAAAACATGCAGAGCTGAGTCATGATGAATGAGACAATTTTTCCTTGTGCATATTGCTTGATGCGCATTAAGACAAAATAAACAGTAAAAAGCCAGTAAATGATTGCCCAGCTTCTCGTCTGACGTCGGACATGATTGAATGAGATGCCATCTGGAGAGAGGAGAGTCTTCCACTGATCTTTATCAAGAAGGATATTGAAATGGGAATGGGTTTGGCGTTATTTGATTTTCTGACTGAGCCACGTTGTACCCCTCATGGTTAAATTGCATTTCCTCCAAGTGTGCATACGATATTGAAAAACTTGCTTTTCAATTTGCGTCAATGTCTGTTTTTGAGTCGGGCAAAGAATGTACATTCAAAGTCGCACTTCCTTTTTCGAAGACATCTGCTCAGTGTGCTCATGAAGGCCTTCGAGGCAGGATAATGTGGGGTGTATTGTGGGTTGTGTATGCGAACACATGCGAACAGTAAGTGAGGTGGCTGATTTTTGAAGTTTCCATGATGTCAAAATTGCTCAATATATGTAGTGTATATATATATATATACATATGTGTGTGTGTGTGTATTTGTGTGTGTGTGTGTGTCTTGCTACATATAACCCCTATACTCCAGTGTGGCCCACTAGTGGCAAAAAAGCAGTTTTGTAGGTATTTGTAATGGAATTTTAGAGTTTGTAACTTCCTGGAAAATGATTAAAGACATTGATGATTCATGCTGCACTTGGGGGCGTATATGGATCGTTGGACACACTTTCCATTAAGGATGCTGCTATGAGGTATAACAAGGGGAACGCCACCAGAGTGGAGTGCTCGGTCTCGGGGCCGGGCCTCATGGATACTGTACTAAAGCATGACTTTATGACTTTGTACAATGATTTGGATGAAACGGTGTCATGTTGCATGGAGAAAATATATTCTAGTTCTCCCTCTGCTAACAAACGTAACGATCTGGTTGGTGAATCTGCAATAAAGTTATGATTAATGGAGTTTCCTGGTTGACAGATGCCAATGGCATTGTTGCTAAAGTAAGCGCTTGCTGCTGCTAAATGTAATGTTAGCTGCCATTACCTGGTTAGCTTGTGCAGCGTAAACAGCACTCAATCAGTAGTTTCATGGGAACTTTAAATGACTAAACCATCATACACAACTTGGGGTGTCCATTGTAATGGTCACATTCTTTGAACTTAGTTTTTTTTTTTCAGTTCAACACAAGCATTGCTAAAACAGAGAAAGCAACGTGCAGTGAGAGAAAATAAATAAAACACAACGTGGGCCATTGTTGGGGGCTTTAACCACTGTATATGCTTTTAGATTAGAGCTTAATATCTTTAAAGAAATAAACCCTTAAAACGTTTTTTTTATCTACTAACACTGCTTTTATGCTCCACAAAACATGCCGCTTTAATGCCAGAAGAAAAAAGGATCAATCCAGGCCAATCCTTCCTGTTGTTAGCCTTTAATTTGGGGGTTCCCATTTCTCTCTGTCAGTATTCATTTGTCTTAGTGAAATACCATCTCCAGTCAGGGCTAACCGCAAACGCATTTATTTTGGCACTGTTGCTTACCCTTCATCATGTTGGAGGAATATCATTCAAATGAACTCAGCTGTGTTACTTTTGGTCTGTTGGTGGCCTTTAGAGAGCTGGACCAGTAAGAATGTCATCGATTTGTCGGTTGGAGAAAGTAAACGCCCTCGACTTTCTCCCACATACTGTCCTTAAAGGGCCCGAATATTCATGGGGACTCCCATATTACTTAAAAGCCATCTGCTCCTACTCTGCAGAAGAAGAAGCTTTGGAGTCATTCAGAGAGAGTCCCTGTCAAACCTGTTCCAGATGTGACTCCTTTAAAATCTAAAATAAACAGTTTTCATCTTACTTGTAGAATTATTTATATATCTAAATTGTTTTGGTGTGGGATGTCTCGTTTTGGAGGTATCAGCCATGAAAATATCTGACAATCATTTTGAGGCCCTCGAAGCACCAAAAGAATGAATTACCTTGCTCCTTAACATAACCCACAGACCTTGTTCTATGTAGGAACAGTTTTCTGTGCGTATTTACTCATGAAAAAGAGCCTCATGACACCGCGGGGAGGAAACACACGCGTCGCCCTCGGCTGAGCGACGACTTTAGTGAACTTAGTTAGCTCATGTGTCCGGCCTCTCGTCCATGAGTCGACGCTCACAGCTGATCGGCTCAGCTTAGCATGAAGACTCAGAGAGAGGAAAAAAAACTGCTGGCTCTGCCTCAAGATAAAAAAAAAAATCTACCTACAGTACCAGCACCTTTCAAGTGAGACTGCAAGGTTGATATAAGCCTGATAGACAGGCCTACACCCCGCAGTGATGAAATGCATTGTGATTACCTCTACAGTCTACGCTTCAGATTATTTCTGTGTTGTGGTGGAGCTGGCTATTATTCAGCCTACACAATCCAAGTAACGTTCTAGGAAAGTGACTCTCTTACACATTCATATTAAGCTCTATAATGTACTGCAATGAATTGTGGGGGATGAAAACGGTGAAGTCCTCTGAAGTCTGCAGAAATTCCAAGTATGGACCTTTGGATGCAGCCTACACTTGGTAGGATGAAGGAGGAAAGTGAGATGACAAACATCACTAATGTGACGGAACAAAGGAACAAAAGGGATGAAATGAAGAGGAGAGAAGGGACAACAAGGATATCAGGGCAGGGGGGCGCTTTAGCTCTAGCTTTTATTTTTGTTACTGAAGTTGCACCATCACCTTAGGGTCACCCCTTATGTCATTGTTGGTGATTAATTGTGTCACATTAAAAACAATAGAATATTTCATTAGATTATTTTGGCTCCATGTGTTGGATTTTAAGTTATTTGACATTATAGCGATTATATTTTTAGCCACACAACAGTATATAACAGGGGCCTGTGCCGCAAAGCTATTATAAATTAGCCATCAAATACATTTCAGTACTTTTAAGGCTTTTTAATATCTTCAATATGTGTCTGGGTGAAAATGTACTTGAAGTTTTCTTCGTGCAAGTTTCTCGAGATAAAAGCATGCCCACCTGAGAAGGAACCAGAATAAAGAAAATTACATCTCCTAGAAATGTTCTCGGCGAGAACCACCAGGACCTCGTTAGATTTTAAACGCGTCCTATGCCAATGCACTGATCTATTTCAAAAAAGGAAGGACAGAGCACGGTGGAAGAAGTTTTTCTTTACACAAGCTCAGTGCTGCCAGACTGACTGCAATCAGGTCTTAATGTGAACTATTTGCACGTATATCCATCTTCTTTCGACGCCTTTTCGATCACACACAAAGACGGCCGTGGTAACACAGATAATGTGAGTGCGAAAGGAGCACGCGTGAATGTCTGAACCTCTACAGGAGCATGTGGCTGAAATTACGGAACATGTTACAACAAAAGGTAAAATGGTTTCTCCAGAGTGTTGAATGGAATTGAAATGCAGGCTGTGCCAGCCTTGCCAGAGCCGTGCTGTTCCCATCCCTGCTGTACTTTCTGCCCTCATCAGGGAGTACTGTTAAGAATCTGCAACTATGTCTCTTCTCATCTTCCTTCCCCTCTTTAATCTCGACCTCAGTGTTTGGTTTTTGCGATGAGTGAAGTGTGTCTTCTAAGCCTTGGTGAAGGAGAGACAAGGTTCTTTGGGTCCCAGCAGATCAGAGATGTTTCTAATGAGACACCTTAACAAACTACACCTGTGTTTGAAGCTCCAGAGGAAGTGAGATCCTGACGTCTGCATGATTCAGCGACGCGCTTCTCCAGGAACTTTCTAGTGAAAGTTTTGTGCATTTGTAACAATTGCTTGGCAAACGGATGTTTCGAACGAACGACACTGAGCGTGAATGCAGAAGAATCGTCTTTAAATGTGTATTGAAGTCGTCACATATGGTTTCGAGCTTTTCAAGCACGAGCACTGGATTAAGCTCAGAGACAGAATGAAGCGTCTCCTTGCTGGATGTCTGTCCTACCCTTTTCTTTACGAGAGGACGTATTACATTATGCACTTTTTTTTTTTGCACTGATTTTTTACTTTTTACTTTTACTATTATATTTCTGTGAGTGATCTGTTTTTTTTATGTGGGTGGAATATGTGTATATGTGTCTCTATGTATAAGCTACTGGATGTCCAACATTTCCCTCGGCATGAATAAAGTATCTATCTATCGACTGACCGACCGACCGACCGACCGACCTACCTACCTACCTACCTACCTACCTTCCTTCCTTCCTTCCTTAATGAGGCCTGTGTACCCATGATGCTTTGGGCCAACATTGACTTTTTTACTTGACCGGCTTCCTCTGGAAAGCTGTCAGGCCAGACAAGACTTTATGATGTCACGTCAATGTTAGCATCGTACTGCTGAAGCACTTGATCTGGTTTCTATAAGTGAGGGCAAATTAGCATCAAGGAAGACAATGTAAACACCGCGGGGCTTACTGCGATGACAGAAGTCGAGGCATCGAGACGTTTGTTCCACGTTGTGCAGATTTATCTGAATATCAAAGACCGAGGAAAGAAAGAAGATTCAGGCACCTGCTCGACATCGTTCGGGCAGTTTGTCTCCTGGCCGTTGAGGTGGTGGGAATAGTGGCTTTGAAATAAAATGGTTCATTAAATGTTTTTTAAACAGGAACTAGAAAAATTCAATAGCAAAAAAAAAAAAAAAAAAAGAAAAGAAAAAAAAAAAAAAAAAGGCAAAAGTGACCTGATTTTAAAGGATGGAGACAGGAAATATAACAAATATTTAAAATGCTTGGAAGCGACACAGTGATTTTCCTTATAATAAACGGCTCCCTCACTAACAAACCCAGCGCCGATCATAAATCAGAAAGTAGGACACATTAATAAATGTCCCCCTCCAAAACACAGAAGATGCTGTTCACACTTTTGTGAAATCATTAGAGGGTAACATCACACATTAAACCTCCAGTTGCTCAGTGGTTCAATTGCTTGTGGGTAATGTAGGCACCGGATTTTGACTGGCTTTACGCGCCATATTAACACATTCAAACGGTCCATAATGAGCACAACAGTGTTATAGGAGAGCAACGCTAGGCCAGTGGACTGCTTTTTAAAAAACTGGATCCTACTGTACATTACCCACAATGCAACCTACCTCTCTGAGTGACATCACTAGAGGCGAATTATCAGATAACATGCAGCTTCCTCTGGACTCACAAAGGGCTCTATACTACTTTTTTCCACATATGCATCAGAACTCCCAAATACTATAAACACACTGTAAAATGTATCCTTAAGGACGGGAGTTCACAGTATTTCTCTTCCTGTTTTGGTTGAAGTCCTTTCGCTTTGTTTTTTTTTGTTTTTTTTGTACGTCAAGTCATGTGAGTTTTATTTATATATTCATGTATTCAAATAAGGAAAAACTCAGCAAAAAAAAAACAAAAAACATGAAACTTCAGGAAGAGCGACAGAGGAGGGATCTTGATCCCAGGATGGATAAACAGATTGTCAATCCAGCACATTCCACAGACAATACTGGACAAGGAGGAAAAACAGCCCAGTATCTTTTGGAAATCCATCCATATTGAACAATATCCCATCAAACAGCTCACATCCAAATGGCAATCTTGCGGGTCAATCTAGGAACTCATCTAGGAGTGAGCAGGGTAGAAAGCAAGGGTTTGGAGGTTGTGGTGGGCATGTAACATGTCCAACTTTTATGTAATTGACTGATGTGTGATCCTATCACAGCTCTGCAATCACTGATTAATGTTAACATAATTCTAACTCCCCCTAACCTTAACTATTTTAGTTACCTGCCCTGACCTTCCCTAAGCCATATAGTTTAGAGATTTGTTTTTTAAATGTGTGCAGTGAACTTTATAAACGCCTCAAAACTGGGTAATTCTTTAAGTATTTGATATCAATAGCCTATTCTTGTCAGGCAGTGAGGTTGGAAAAACACAAAGCCATCTCACCCTGAAAGTCGTATGCTCCTATACAGCCATTAAACTGTATTCAAAATGTATTAGATTCCAATTGAGAATGATAAATTGAGTTTAAATACAGGCGCTCAATGTCACTCCAAGGCAAGAAGACATGGCTGACTCATTCTGTGTGTGTGTTGATGTTGCAGAGTGTGTGTGTGTTCTACAGGTTCAGATCTCCTCTCACAGACCAAAAGTCATGAACATCAGACGAACAGTAGAAAAATAACAGGCGGCGCCGAATTTGAGTACCCAGAAATTATGAAAGACACAATCATCACAGTTATCTTTCTGACACTTATCAAGTTTTGTGTTGCCACAGTGACAATGACCTGTTACAGTTAAACAAAAAGAACACACCCGAACACGAGACACACAAAGGCAGGCAGGGTGAAACAAAGAGTGTCCAGATAGTCCAACCTCAAACAATACAAAATCCTAAATCCTAAATGCAAGTTACAAAAAGGAATCAAAAGACAGGGGAGGCAGGCAGGGGCAAATCAAACTTAATAAAGTGCAGAGGATGAAGGACTGACACAGAGAACCAGAACAGGAACTCAGGAGACAACAGACTATCTGACAAAGAGTAACTGATAAACATTTAAATAGAGAGGGAGTGATAAACTGATGGAATACAGGCCAGGGTTAGAAAGGTTGGGAAAACAGACAAAGGGCGGAAGCAGAAAGTGAAACATGACACATGAGGGGAAAACTTACAAAATAAAACAGGAAATAACCAAACCAAAAACGTAAACCATGACATGACCTCTGACTCTAATGCGTCCTTGAGAAACAGCCAGTGTTGTGCCTGCACGCTTTCAGTTAACGATCGTTCATGAACTCGTTCATATGTTGGGCGAACGTGAACTGAACGTAATGTATTTCTGCCTGATGAACGTTATTCTGCCGTTTGTGAACGCCGCCCTCTCACAGTTTAATTTCGTTCAAGAGAGTGCCAGATTTCCATAGAGCCTTCCAGGCGAAAACCCGGCTGAAACACACCGTAAACAGGCCTTAATATGTAGCGGAAAAAACACCCAATCTGGCAACACCAGCCACCACAGAGTCGCACCGCTGCATGCATCATCTAAATGTGAAGCATGGAGGCAAAAACAAATGAAGGCAGCAGCACTACCTCAGACTCTGCCTCCACCTTTAAGAAGACATCTTCGTATGATTACTTAAAACAATTTTATGAAAAGGTCAGTGATGACCCAGGCGGGAAAAAATCTGACCTTTTTGTGTAAACTTTGCCTGCCGGCTTTCAAGAAGCAACTCCGTACATCAACAACATCAACAGCAAACCTGAAACGGCACATTGAACTAAAGCACCCGGCGAGCCTTTCAAAGTATGTGTGAGTGAATAAAAAATCAAAAGACGCCAAAACAGATCCTCTACCACCCAAATGGCATTCACGGCGTACAGTAGCGGCTCCGCTGTCTTCATC
>OMLP01044616.1:2885-14740 GCA_900302685.1 Spondyliosoma cantharus
AGTAACTCTGCAGGAGTCTGAACAGCATTGCACTATTGTCAGTGACTGGTCCGTCAAAATGTGCTCATCAAAAATGCCCAAGATGTAATTTTGCACAATTTTGTCAGTGGATCAGTTTTGAATATTCCTGGAAGCAATTTAATTTAACAGTCAGACAGCAGTAAGATTTCATTAATGCCCAAATAGGAGGGACAACGACTTTCAGCAGTTATGATAGAATGTGGTAAAGTCTAAGCCAGGTATTATGATCATAGTTCATCGGTAATGATGTCCAAGTTTACAATGTCTAACACCAACTTACTCTTGTGTTACTGGCAGAGCCTCTCCTTTCAGGATAGTGACCTGATAACCTGCAGACTTTTGATCAACTGGTTGATCCTCTGAGGGCTCGATCAATGTTACGTTCCTGCACACTTTTATTACTTCACTCAGCCATAGTGTGTAAATGGGCTCTGTTTGCTGTAAAAAAAAAAAAAAAAAATAGAATTTACTAAAAGGCTGTGTGTTGTGTTTGCCTACACAGAAGAAAAACTAAAAAGTCCCTTTTTATGTAGCATCTTCCTGCAGACAGCAGAGTTGGTCTAGACAGTTAAAAACTAAGCAGCTACAGGCCAGTAAATTACAATACCATAAAACTATGGTTCAGAGCGGTTTATTATTATTATTATCATTATTATTATTATTATTTTACTATCATTTGTTGTTACTCAGCCATCATTATGTGACGCAGGTTAATCTATTTTTTCATAATTTGTTGCTTGCTTGATTGTTTCATTGTGTAACAGTAAAGGTGGCCTTGCAGCCATTTCTAGCATGTCACAATTGCCTGCCAGTCAGGTGCTCAACCCTGAGAGAAGACACACCAAAGTCCGGTATGGTGAGGGGTGGGGGTGGGCTAAGTGATGGATGGCAAAGCGTGGCTGAGCATATTGCTCCCTTAATAAAAGCTGCCCAGCAATCCACACACAGCAAAGGGTGTATTTTCTCTCTGCGGCTCCCTCCGCTCTCCTCACTTCACCATCATTTTTAAGAGCGAAAACTGGTTTAGGTGTCAGAAAGAATGATGCCCCTCGTCAGACTGCAACTCACCTCTGAGCGGTATCCACAGTTATATTCACACCAAGTGGCTCTCTATTGGTGTGTGCTGTTTTCTTTTTGACTCTTGTTTTTACCAAGGGTCCAAACAAAAGGAAGACAGAAGACATCATCAAACCTTCATTTGGTGACTTCAGACTCAAAATAATGTTTCATTCTTTATTTGTCGATTAGTAGACAGACACAGCCAATGAAAAAATGCTTGTCATGAAACAGGAAGACTGATGGTGGTTCGAGTGGGGGGGCACTTCGCAGTGCATACTGCATTAGAGCCAATGGAGCGCATTTTAAATGTATTTATTTTACAGACAATTAGTTATAGAAAACTATGCTGATTATGGGAATCAGGTAATTGGCCAGGACAACATTGTAGGGTCGCACCAGCAGAGCAGTAGGGATATGACTGCAAGGAGTGTGGACAAGAAGGGACAAGTCACTGAGCTGCAGGATACTGTATCTTGGTCCAACTTATGGAAGGCCAAACCCCATTGCAAGTTCCTTGTCAAATGTTGTGAACATGTTTAATGTTTTCTAAGTCTGCAAAGAATTTTAGTTTAAGCTGTGGTTCGAACTAATGTTTGCCAGTTCTTTGCTGATTTACGTTTGAGCTGTTAGTTTGGTGTTTGCTGTGTCAGGCCTGGGCTTGAAATAAGGACTCAGGTGCAGAATAAGGACGATTAAAGCAGGCTTTATTGTGAAATGTTTCTCTTCACTTGAACTCTTAAACAAAGTGACAAATACATGGGCTATGAATCACAATATCTAATCTGCAGGGCGAGGGAACAAGAAACAAACACAAGGTGGAGGAAACCAGTGTTGGGGAGACTTAAACTACATGTAGTTGAACTACATAGCTTAACTACAATTTGCTGTAACTTGCTGGTAGTTAAACTACATTCATATTTTGTGCTGCGTAAAGTAATTCAACTACTTTTTGGGTCATTTTTTGTAGTTGAACTACTCAATTTACAAATTACAATTTTGGCCTATATAATATAAATTTTATTTTATTTTTCTTTGTAGAAGTTCATCACTGGTGTCCCAACCAGTGCAGCATGTGAGTGGCTTTTTAGTGTTAGTAAAGATGTTTTTAGTGCCAAATGGAACCGGCTGTCTGATAAAAACTTTGAGAGACTGCTCATGTGTCGTGTCAACGAGTGATTCTGCCCTGCCCTCTGAAGTTCCTGTGATGTTGTCCAAAAATGTCAGCTTTTCTTCTTTAAAAAATAAAACTTGAGGTGAGAGGCATATTTCTGTTGGCATGTGTATTTTTTGTAGGCTATTATATTTTGTTTCATATACACCATATTATGTTGATTTATTTAACGCTGAGTTAAATGAGTATATTGAGTATAAGTAGTTGCTAAAGCTACTTTTTTTAGCAGTAGTTTTACAAATTATTGCCAGAAAGAACTACATGTAGTTTAACAAGCTACGCATGCAAAGTCGCTTCGCCAACACTGGAGGAAACTCACAGTCGTGCAGGTTGTTAGTGATGGGAATTCCATCTCTTTTAAGAGAGCCGGTTCTTATGACTCGGCTCGGCTTCAAGTGGATCCTCAGATTTTTTGGTTGCTTAAATTAATTTATTACCAAAAATAATGAAAAATTATATGTAAAATGAATTACTAATGTACAAAACATACATTATATGAAATGTTTATTATTTATATGGCTTATTATACTCAACATTGAACAGAGTGCTACAAAAAATACATTTTAAAGTACATAGCCTTTTGCACAAACTGTGTCATAGAGCTCTGGGTTGTAGGTCTAGGTGGTTGTGGTGGTGTACTGTAGACACTGTTGATGCTGCAGCAATAGCAACAGTTGCAGGAGACAAACTGGCACCTTAGCAGCAGGTTCACTTGCTTGTCTATTTTCTTCCATGGACTGATGCAACTCTGTATGCTGTGTCTGTAAGCCCCGCCCCTCCTGCACAGTGCGGACACACAGACGCCACCACACATCATATAGTCGACCAATCACGTGCAGCTTGAACAGAAAAAACAAAAACAAAGCGGCACTGGCTCCCAGGCAGGAGCCGGTGCCGATCGTTCACTTCAAAGAGCCGGTCTAAGAGCCGTTTGGTTCGCGACTGACACATCACTACAGGTTGTGTGCTCAGGGAGTTCAGGGAAGTGCAGTGTTGCAGAGGTGCTGGTGGCTGGGAGGTGTTTGGCTAAGGCACTGATCCAGGAGTTGTTCAATCACTGGCGAGGTGGTGAAACAGGAAAAGAATTTGATCGTAGGAAAAAACTAACCGGAAAACTGGAGACACTGGAATTGCAGAGTAGACCATGTACCAACTACAGCAGGTGATAACAATCTGGCAGCATGTGTGAAGAATACCAGCTACGGCCAGCAGAAAACCACGCCAGGCTCTCCCAGCACCTCTGAAACAAAAAGTACAAAAAAACACGAAAAAAACAAGTCCAAACTATGACAGTATATAGAATATGCTATATAGTAAAATAAAATCAGTAACTGAACAAATACCAATCCCAATTTAGTTGGGGGAAACTGGAAGCAAATAAGATACATTATTTGTTGGTCCTGTAGCTTGAAATGAATTGCTTTGCCGCAGTAAAATGTGAAAATACCCAACAATACAGTCATAAGATTGCAAATATTTTTGGATTTCTAGTTTCTACTCAAGACTGCAGTGCTGTTCAAGATAACATTCCTCAAAATGTACATATCAGTCCTCCAACTGCACCCAAAGAACCAAGAGCCAAAATTTGACTAAATATAAGTGGTGAAATTTCTTTTAATTTGTATTTAATGTAAAAGAGAATTTGTCCTGTTGAAAAAATCTGGACATTACCTTACATACGGTTGTGGTCAAAAGTTGCCATACCATTTTAAAGAACATGCATATCATGGCAGTCTTGAGTTCCAATGATTTCTTCAAATTTCTGTAATGGAATGAGTGGAACACATGCTACCTCGTCACAAAAAACATTATTGAAGTTTGGTTCAATAATTAATCTATTATAGGACTTCTGAAAGTGTGACCAAATCCAGAGAGCAAGTTCAAAGATCCATTTGACTTATTACAGAAAGTTGTGTCAATCAAATTAGCTTTGTAACATGGCCTCTTAACTTCTTTTGTGTGATTATAATTGATAAAGGGCCCATTTTAATAAGGCTTGTTTGATACACCCAGTGACAAACACTATAATGGGAAAGTCCAAGGAGCTCAGCATTGATCTGAAAGAGTGCATTATTGATTTGAACAAGTCAGGAAAGTCACTCGGAGCCATTTCAAAGCAGTTACAGGTGGCAAGATCAACTGTGCAAATACTTTTGTCTATATTTATATTTTTTATATATATGTGTGTGTGTGTGTGTGTGTATGTTTACATATGTGAATGCAAATGCATTTAAGTCTGTAAGTACATTTCACCCAGCCATTCAAGATAAATAGAACATCAAAACTGCTGATCTTTCAACTACATTCTCTTCATATACTGTGATTGCCTGTGGTCATCCTATTAATTCTGTAGACAGGTCAGTAGATTGTGCAGTTAGCAGAGGAACGTTGTGTACACAGGAAGTCACTGGTGACTTCTTTATAACCTCTGGCTTCAGTTAGACCACTTCCTGTTGAACAAATGACAGGAGAAATGGGTATGATCAGCATATGTCCATAGATAAAAACAAGATCAACATCATACTGTATATTTGGATGGTAGTAAATATTTGGAAAGCCCTCTTTGGACATTGCATAATGGCATTCTACTGGTGTCATCAAGCTGCCAAATATGCCTTTTGTCATCCAGACTGCTGGTGTCTGAATAAGGGGAATTTCAGCCCCCCCACTTTCAGATATCATGGTGCAAAGAAGACTTGTTAATCAGCATAGAGACAGCAGATCAGAGCGGTCAGCTGTCAGTAACTGACTTAACACCAACGCAATTCAGATACACTGTCTTTTAAGCTAACATTTCAACTATATGATCTGTTAGAAATTGCTAGATACAGCTGACCTCAATAAATGTAACTTCCACTTCACTAATGGTTAAAACTATCAACAAACAGAACAGACACAAGTATTACAAAGAGAAACAAACCGACATTTTTTTACATTTTCATTTTGGAACTTAAAACAGCAAACTAAACAAAATACACTATCAAGCACAAGGCTTGATGGGAAATATGGGCCGTTGTGACAGGTAGTTACTCTATTGGCTGACTGATGAGGTTACTATTGGCTGGCCTAATGCTTTGTGACTGATGTGTTTTTGATGTAAAACCATGTACATTAAATCTAAACTTTTGCCCTTCCATATGTCATTTGCAGCTTTGTGCCTTGCGCTACATGACTTTTGTTTGCTATTCTGGCAAAAACCTCTTATGTGGGTGGGGCTTTTTAGGCGTGTGTCCCCATCGGCTAAAGGTTGTTTGTATGGTCCATATATGAGATCAACCCATTCGGTTACTTTGTCCCGCCACCCTTATGGGTGAAAAAAATCCTAATTTGAATGGCATTCAATACAAATTCTGACAACTTTGCTAATTTAACAACTTAGAATAAGAAAACCATATGTCTTTTAAGGTATTAGGATCTGAAATAATATGGCCAGTCAGGTAAAGTAATTATATTGCCTCATTGCAGATGAACGACAAATTATTACTCCAGCAATATATTACTAATTCATTAATTATGCCACCTATATTGTGCCATGGTCACTTGCCAAAGATGCATTTCACCTCTTGGTCAAATTAGTCTGAGTTCTGAAATACAGAACCCTTGATATGCAGACAATACTCAACTGTATGTGCTCACAAAAGCTAATGATGAATCTCAAATCACAAAATTAGTGATTAGTGATTAGTGGTGAAGAAAACTTCCTGCTCATAAATTTGGATAAAACTGAGATGCTGCTCATTGGCCCCGCTCAACAGAAGCCATTTTCATACAAAGACGCCGCAGTGATTTATTTTCACTGACAAACAGTTAATTAAAAAGCTTAGCTAAACAGAATCAAAAATTCTCTGTCCTCTTTCGGTCCCACAAAGGTTCAACTAAACTTAACTGTAAAGCAAAGTCACGTAAATCAGCAACATGTGACGTTGGCCAGTGAAATGTGCTTGAAAAGTAACTTGAAATATAACTGTGTTTTTCTACCGCTGTGGTCATCAAGACTAAGGATGAAAGTATTGTGAATGCAAAAATTCCCATCGCACAATAAACTGCTATGCTTAATTTTTGCAAAACTAACTGACAGGTCAGTCCCTGTCCATTCCATTTAGTTTCAGGACAAAAAAAATCAATGGAAACTGAATGATTAGTAAAAGTGTGTCAATGATGTCCTCAGCATTTTGTTGTTTGTTCTTACCTTCCATGAGGTTGTAGAGGTTGCAGTAGTTGGTGCCATGGTCTTTGATGGCATACCAGGTCTCAGAGATTGACATAGCCTACAAAGTCACAATTTGATGTGTTAAATAAAAGACAACGTTGCACAGAATCCAACACAATAACAGGTAAGAGACTGAGGCAGACAGAAAACAAATGGTTTTAAGTTGTGTTTAGAATTTCTTGTTGTGCGTGATTTTGACTGACAGGGTTGTAAAAATTGCATCATAATCCATCCATGTCATTTTGACATGGACTTATGCCACTGTCAATAATGCCAGGACATGTGGCTATCCAAAGCAGACATCAGCATTGAGTGGGATTCATTCATCTGCTCTGATGAAAACATCACAAAACAACAGTTGCTCTCCCTCCTAGGCCATCTTAACTTTGCAATGCACGTCATTTCTCAGGGGCTCATCTGCTGATTAATCGTCATGGTCTCTTCCATGCAAAATCTTCTTTATCACATAAAGGCTGCCATTCTGATTTGCACTTCTGATCAAATCCTTTTGATCACTGGAATGGCATTACTTTCTTTCATGATGAGCTGGTGCATTCTTCCAATTCATTGATATTTTTGCCTCTCCATCCGTGGGTTTTTGGGGGTTCTTTGAAGGGCAGAGGTCCGCAAGTTGCCATCCCCCTTCTTTCTCCCATCTCAATTTGTCTTTAGCGCTGTGTAAGATTTTGCCCATCGCCGTAGCTTTCTATGTCTGGGGACAGCACTGACAATGCAAATGCACCTTAGTCTTATGTGATAATCAAGCTGTCTTCAGCATCATCAATAGAGGGTTCATGACATCAAAAGATATTATGCCTTGCATGAGAAGCATGGTCATGGTCATTACTCATAACTTCATCATCACAGCCCGTCACGTGCCTGGTCATTTCAACATTTCAAGACAATAGTTGACTCACTAAAAGCTCTGTACAAAATCAAAGTCCCCTACATAGATATTTGGAATCAGCTAGACCAGAGGCGCAGCTTGTGAACAGGCAAGGCAGGCAACTGCTTGGGGCCCCCCGAGGTCTGACAAACTGTACCCCAAAATAATGTCTCACTTTGTAGCCTTATGCCTATGGTTGTAGACTGGACACCCCCCTCGAAGTTGCCGTTGAGTTAATGAAAAAAGATGGAGAGGAGTTATATCTCTGGAAAAAAGGAGAATGAAGAAAAAAGAAAGCAAGACAGTGGTAAGTGGAGCAGATAATGACGATTTTGAAGTGTCAGTAACGTTAAATAACTGAATGCTGGTAACTTCAGCCAAACTAGCGTTAGACTAAATGTTAATGCCGTTTATTCTTTTACGCTTATGTAACCTAGCTAGCGGACATTACACCCCAAACTCACAGTTTTAAAGCCGCTGGCAAACTTCACGCACCTCCGCAGCTCATTCTCCAACATCTCGTAGTGAATGAACGGCGGATCACCACATACGGCCTTGCTAGAGACTTGTTGATCAGGCAAACTCCTTGGAGGTGCTTGAAGGGTCGCAGGGAGGAAATCACGCAGCATGCACTCTCTCTGCACCAGATACACAGTTTCTCCCCACTGTGACCCATAGTGGTTACTATGCCAATGTGACCAATTTTAAGTTGCTAACTTTATGACAGATCACCCTCAGTTTTTCTAATATGTCAAAATGATGGAGAGCCTTCAGATTTCACCATCATTGTAAAATAACTCAGTCATTGACTAAAAAAATTTTTTTAATCCAACTTCTTGATGACAGAGAAACAGAAAGCAAGAATATGGAAAGTGTTATTATTAAAATGGTCAAGAGCAAACAGAGATTGAGAGGACCACTGTCCTTGTATGTTGTAACTTGTTGGACGATGATAAAGTTTTGGCTGGTTTGGTTTTCCAGAATCTGTCAGACCATGAATCACAGCAGAGTGAAAACTTACCGAAATATGACAACAGCTGAAGAAGTGATAGGATACCAGCCGGAAGTTGATGTCGTCCACATACCTCTTAAAGGGAGTGGTGTGTTTGGCTGCTATAAAGTGGGCAGAGGCAGACTGTAGCTGCAGAGAGAACAAACCATGTTTGATTAAAGACTGTTGACCAGTGCTTGAAGTGGGCTGGTACTAGTATGCAATACAGGCACTTTTACATTTTGCTCTTTGGTGTACTGTGACCTTTTCCTTGGATACCAACACTTTTTACCAGCTGCCATTCTCTTTTCTACTCTCTCCACATCTCACCAGAGACACACAGGAGATGGAAGCGCAGCCTCACGTTTGTTGACCTGTTAACCAATTGGGCTGTTCAGACAGAGGTTTGCGTTCTTCAGCTTTTTGGCGCCTGTGCTGTTTTGTCTGCATGCTATGGATGAATGTGTCAAGAAAACACACTAATCTATTAGAAATATGGCTACAAGACCATATCTAATCTAGAGATAATCTAGAATTAGAAAACAACTGTTTGTGATTGTGTTTTATGGTGGTTTGTTTCTCCCTCTAGAGTTGTCTTTGATTAGGATTTTTCCTTTAACTCCAACATCTAGCAAATTTCAAGGACTGCCTGTTTCCACTGCTGGAACATTGAAAAAATCAGGAACATCCTGTCTCGAAAAGATGCAGAGAAATTTGTGCGTGCTTTCATTACCTCAAGGCTGAATTGTTGTTGCTGCATGTGTTCTGACAAGAACTCATATTAGAGAACATATTTCTGCCATAGTAGCCTCTCTGCACTGGCTTCCTGTAAAATCCAGAATTTAATTTAAAATCCTCCTCCTCACATACACATACCTTTAATGGTCAGACACCAGGATTTTTTCAAGACCTTATAGTACCCTATTACCCCACTTGAACACTTCGCTCTAAGGATGCAGGGTTACTTGTGGTTCCTAGAGTCTCTAAAAGTGGAATGGGAGACAGAGCATTCATCCATCAAGCTCCTCTCCTGTGGAACCATATTTCAATATCGGTTTGGGAGGCAGACAGCCTCTCTATGTTTAAGAGTAGACTTAAATCTTTCCTTTTTGATAAAGCCTGTAGTTAGGGCCAGTACAGGCTCTTAGCTAAACTACCGGGAGATTTCATATGATTCACTGACTTCTCTCTCTTTGTCTCTATATGTACACATTCATGTCTCACTAATACATGTTGCTAACTTGGCTTCATGCCTGGAGTCTCTGTGCTCTCTTGTCTCAGAGGTTCCCATGGATAGTGGTTGGCCCTGCTTTTGCGGTCCAGCTTGACTCCTACTATCACCATCATCATTATCATAATAATTATAATTATTACACTTTTAGTATCATTAATATTTATATCTCAGTTAGTAAAGCTGTTAGGCTGCTGTACCCCCCTGTCTCTACCACTGTTTCTCCCCCCGCTCGCCTTGATTGACTGATTAATAGGTTTAGACTGCCAGTGTATATCCTTTTTACTTGATTGTTGCAGAAGAAGCAACATTCTACTTCTATTGGGAACACATAAACTGCTATAGGCTTACACTATACATTTATAAGGTTATTATACGAGTCCACTCTATGTCTGATTAGAAAAGAGCAGAAAAGACGAATTGACAGACATGAAGAAAGGCACTTCTCTTGGAAAGCTAGGGTAATGTTCACGCAACTGACCTATTGCAGTGTTAAATATATTGTATATAATGTACATTAGTACTCATACAATTTTTTTCCACTTCAAGAACTGCCAAAGAAATAAAAATGTAATTTTGTTTTTATTGCTGAAACTCAAAGTTACAAGGAACTTTCTTTAGTTTTGGTTAAACCTTTAACCAAACAGGCACATGTATCACATCACCCTCCTTTCTGCTATCTACTTGACAGTACAAAAGCTATGACAATCAAACCATTTCAAAATACAATAACATAATCCCTGGTCACAGAAGTCAATCTTATACGAAAATAGAAAAAAAATAACAAAATGACAAGTCAAGTACTGTCAGGAAGAATTTGAAGGTTGTGAAATTATTGGGTAACAATATGAAATGATTCCCAAGATTTAACCTTTATTTAATTTAATTTAATCTTTTCTTTCCTGCCACATGCCATCACACTGTACAATAACAGCTAAAAGTCTGGTCATAACATACAGTCTCTACGCACTTTGTTTTTTTATGTGTTTTTACGCACACTGTTCACTGCACCTTAACTGTTCACTGCACCTTATATTTTACTTTGCACTACAATCAATACTGCTTATTTATACATTTTTATACATTTTTTAAACAATATGGACAGAAGTCCCACCTGCCATAGTAGATTAGGAAGTGAAGTGTGGTTGGTTGAGGGCTGGGATGCCAACCAACTATTTCATCGATGTTTGACTTGCTTGTTGACTTCATGGTATTCTATCTTTGTGTGATACCTATTGGCCTGTTTTTTTTTCATTGCGCTCTGAACATTTTCAGGTTACAGCTTGTAATAACTTGGTTTGTTGCAGACTAGATGATGTCATTTTGTTCTCCATGTCTGGACAAAATATTAATCTTAATTCCTTAGTTCAATACCTATATTATTTAACAATGTCAATTTTTTTAGCTAGCCAAACTCAGCCAAACTTAAACAAATCAGCTTCTCTACAGGCTGTCTTGTGGCAATTGGCTTCTTTCTCTAGGATTTTCCAATTGAATAGGGCTCCATGACCTCACTATTGCATCAAACTGCTCAATGAGGAAATAAATTACGATTGCACTTTTCAAACGATTCTTGTTATATTGCAGTCCATTTTGCAGTAATTCACCAAAAGATGTTAAAATGGGATTATCTGAGACTTGCCATATTGGTTTTAATACTACTAGTTTCACATTGTAAAATAATACACAATTGTTTGATTTATTATTCATTTATTTTCTTGCACAGAGTGCCCAACTCTCATTGGTTCACAAGACACCAAAAGTACAGTTGCAGCAGGCAAATAATTAATTACATTTAATTTCATTTAATTCCAAAACTATAAATTACTTGCAGCTCAGTTTTAAACAAAATATTCCACCTTCTGTTCCAAAATTGACAGAGAAAATCTGCTACAAAAAAGTTTCCTTCCTAAAGCACAATTCACGTTTTCTATAATCAATCAATCAAAATCATCAATAGAAAGAGCCTCCCTTATACCATCATAGACAGGAAGACAGGAAAAAAAAGAAAAAGAAATAAACCTCATTCTCAATTTCACTTAGCTCACACACCAAAGTCTGTCCTCCTCTTGAGTGGCATTAAACCTGCCCATCTCCAAAACTGATAATGTTGCCCTTTGTTTAAATTATACTTTGCATTTCACCATGTGGGATGTCCCAATTAAATGTATTTTTAGTGAGTCTAGAATATACAGTATCTCACAAAAGTGAGTACACCCCTCACATTTTTGTAAATATTGTATTATATCTTTTCATGGGACAACACTGAATAAATAACCCTTTGCT
>OMLP01044617.1:7933-18935 GCA_900302685.1 Spondyliosoma cantharus
TTTTTTTTTTTTTTTTTTTTTTTTTGGAGCGTGCATCTTTAAATTGCTTGCTTCTTGTCGCACGACCTCGTAGGAACTCAGTTCTGTCAGCTGCGAATCACCTGCTCCATCCTCGAGTCTTCACACACAGGAATGGGCAAAAGAGGTTGTTTGTCTGTGTCCTCCAGAATGGCGAAAACGACCTTCACAAGTACGATTCACGTTTTCTGATCTGCCAGGCAATGCAATACAGGGGAGGTTTGGTTAAGATTGGGGAACTAGTAAACAATGTTGAAGGTGACCTAGAAATAAGGTGCTTTATCCAAGAGTTTCCTTGGGAGGTAGCTCGAGAGGTTACTGTGGAAACAATTCAGCATCGTAAATAGGCCTCTGAACAAACAGCCCGTGCTCGTGACTGTCTGATGAGGGCCGGTCTCGCTCTGCACCGGTCGTCTAAATCTATCCCTCTCGGATCTCCTGCTTCATTTCCTCCCTTTCCCTTCCCTGTTTTCATGCCACCATCGACTCCTGATTACGAATAATAATCGCCATGTGTGGTCCATCTGTTGTTGGACAAACATCAAATGAGTGATAGCTGCCAAATTCGTTTGGCGAGACATCACCTTCAGCTGAGAGGGTGAACTCGAAGCTGAGAGTGTGCAGAGGCTGTCGCAGCAGATGCTTTCAGGCAGTCCAGCACTCATCGTCCTCCCTCTCTGTCCTCACGTTCCCATTCCCGCACATCTGCTCTGTCTGGTCGCCTTCCAGCCTCCCCTTATATCCTGCCCTTTATCCTCCCCTCTTCCCCTCCCCTCTGTCCCGCCCTCGCCTTACTAAACCCATTAGCTGTGGTACACACACACTGCTCCGTTATGTAAAAGCTGTGGTTTAAACACTGTATAGAGACCAGAGCGGGAGAGCTTTGGCAATAATATGGTAGCCTCCCTGGAGCAACTATCCTCTGTGTCTAATAGGGTTATAAATAGTTGAGATATTACCCCCTTGTTCATACATAAATAACTTCTGCCGTGCAGTCAGCTGAAAACTATATGCATGACAAGCTCACCAAAAAAAAAAAAAGGCGATTTTCAAAAAAGAAATCATTCATGAAAACCAATGAGATGCTTAGACAATTTTCTGAAATCATGAGCATGAAAGTACACCTCATTATCCAGACAAATAGATCTTTACTTAGTCTGTTTACACTTAGAAATGCACATCTCAAGCAAGCTTTATTTCTGTATCTATAGGATCCTGCTAAGCGTGTTTTAGCTCGCTGAAACTCTCATAATGATGATAACAATTATCTACACTCATTTCACAGCACTAATTATAACATTTGGCATTCAAAAGGCCTACTGTCCCTAGATAGCTAACTTGGCAAAGTGATCACAGAAAATGTATCAAATTTATGCTCTGATTTCATTGGAGTTGTACATGAAGGAGGGTGATAACATGCACATGTTTACATGATGTAAATCTCATAGTGTAGCGTGGTTAAGTCTGTGTTTTTTGTGGTTCTGATATGGCAGTTCATGAGCTGCAGTTTCCCCAGTAAACCCACCAACTTCTTCGCTTGGTGTCAATCGTCCTCCAGAGCAGCTCTTCGCTACCATAGTGTCAAGGCAAAGAGGACAGGTCGGATTGTCTTCACTGCCGCTGATTTGGTAACGCTGAAGCTGCAACAACTGAAGAGGTCGGTGTCTTTTCCTGGGAAACAACTGCTCAGCATCTGCTGTTACAGCTCTGCCACTGACCGTTCGTTTTACAAAGCAATGACAAGAAAAACACAACCCATTAACCCCAGACAACCACTGAACATACAGTTAAGAAATAGCTCGCTAGCTAGCTGCCCACCAATCACCCTTGTTCTCTTTTTTCATTGGACTACCAGGGCCTCAAAAACTCAATCAGAAGCCGACTAGGGCGGGTCTTACAAGAAAACCAGTGGGATCCATAATAACAAAAGCTTCAGGTTATAGCAGCAAAACCCAGAAGTGTGTTTTATTGCTTATGAATCAAACCTTTTGTTTGTCACAGAAAGAATGTGTTATTTCTTCCACTAAAAGCTGCATTGTCCTCCTTTGACTGTTTTCAAAACCATATCACCATTTTTTTTTTTAACTTGATATACAATCTCCCAGGCAGCCATATGTCTCTATTGACTTTTGACAAAAGGTAGTCTGTCACAGTAAACAATTCAATGCAATTCACTGAAGGATTAAAAAAAATACAAACAAAAGGCAACAACTCCAGCTAGGTTTAGACATGTCCCATCCAACAAATGTACATATAAGCAGGGATTTAAAACTGCATCCCTGAGCAGCCATTATGATTCTGGCAATATCCTCTGAATTTAGAGTGTCGCGCTGTTTAATAGTTGTTGTCGAATGTTATAATTCAGTGTGGGGATGAATACGGAACGAAAGTCCACCCTGTGTGTTTTATCACTTCTAGCCCGCTGTGCAGGTGTGCAGCGTAAGCACCCTACCTAGATTTTCAGAGTCATTACTGCAGTGCTTCATTGGATTATTATTTTTTTTTTTAACTTTTAATGGTCTCTCTGCAATCATTACAATAAATAAATAAATAAACAACGAATAAAGGATGTCGCTGCAGTTTGTGTTGGTGTGGTTTGCCGTGTGTGTGTCACACTTAAACTCGCCCCTTAGACATCGTTAACCAGAATAAATTGACGCATTACTGCTGCTAAGTGTGGTTAAGTAGGTAAAAGAGCAGATCATCTGTCACAGGACCTAGAACTGCATCTCTGCAGTTTTATAACACAGACAAAGATTTCCCTTTGCTAACCGAGCCTCTTCCTTTCTTCTCCTTTTCTTTGTATCAGGAACCCGGACAAGGGCCTTCAGTTCCTGATCTCTCGAGGCTTCATCCCGGACACACCCATCGGCGTGGCCCACTTCCTGCTACAGAGAAAGGGCCTGAGTCGACAGATGATAGGAGAGTTCCTGGGCAACAGCAAGAAGCCCTTCAACAGAGACGTCTTAGAGTGAGTAGCACACATTATTTCCTGAAACCGTCTTAGGATAATTTACTGGTCTTCTTAAGGTGATTCTCCTTCGTAATCCGTCCATTTTCTGGGCGATCAGGGGTCGGGGTCAACTACAGGACTGGATTCGATAGGGGATTTATAGCCCGAGGAAAATCCTCAGCTTTAGTAGCCTCAATACAGTGGCTGCGAGTCGTGCTGATATCTGAGCCAACTGTGCACAGGTTTTATGAAAACTAGATATGACACGTAAATTGTAACTTCAGTATCCACTTATGTCAAAGCTGTTACTTCTGCAGGCATTGACATTTCATTTGCATTTTCCATCAGAGTAAACAAACTGAGAGCAGGCTGAAATTGAAGTGTCACAATCCAGCAAATAAGACCTCATCTGACTCTTCGGATTGTATATCTAGGTTGACTTGCGAGGCACAATTTTAGAGGTCGGATTAGGAGCTGATAAAACAAAAATTAAATTAAAAACCTTTCTCCTGCCCTATTTTTTGGTTTTCAGCTTCTTTTATCACACCGATGTCAAAGCCACACTTGCCATTGTATTGGCATTATTCTATCAGACAAGTAGAAAGCAATTTAGCTGTAAATATTTTTGAGATGTCATTACCTTAAACAGCAGGATACAGGGAAATTGAGGCTCCTATTCTTTGCACCTTTACCTTTGGTTTTGTCCCCCGCCATCTTAAATGAGGTCTAAACCAGGAGTGTAGATGAAAGGATATTATCTTTTTGGATTAACAAGGAAATGCACTGAATTTTGTGGGATAAACGACCAATAAATATGGTAATTCTGATATTTTTTAGTATTCAGTAGTATTTAATTCAGTTATTACCCACTATACAATAAGTAAGAACACTACAGACAACAAAACAGTCAAGCAACAAAAACATTGAATCCTACACTTCCCATGATGCACCTCAGCAGTGCCCTTGGTTACAGCAGTGGTCTCAAATTACCAGGCCAAGGGTAAAATCTGGCCTTTTAAATAGAGATGATGATTTAATCCCTAGTGTGAGATCATTTTAAAATTCACTAGCTCCAACAACTCCCATAATGCAAATAATTACATATTTTCTTTAGCCCAACCAAATATTACCCTAATAAAGAATGATAATAATAACAATCAAGTTAATTTGATGGGTCTTCAGATATGTCCTTCAGAATTAGTAACATACGTAAACTCAGTTGTTATATATTTCTTCCTTAAAGACATGCAAGGTAAAGTTTTGTTTTATTTTGTCCCCTTTCACTATAGAGTCTGGGAGAGAGTCAGATAAAGTCTGCAAAGAAGACTAAAAGTAATGTGAACAAGAGCTTAGTAGTTAACCTCGTACGTGAACATTTCTGCCCGGTAGATTTTCATCAACAAAGGCGGTTGTGTCGATGAAAACAGCAACTCCCACGAACCAACTCTGCTTTTCTTTTGTTGCTGTCGTTTTGCTTGAGGGACCTTCAGCTACAAAAATCATCTGCTGTGTCTTTAGTAACTTATTTTACCTTATGTTGAGTCGTCATTAGGTGTTGTGGTGGTCTAAATATTTGTCTTGTCTACAAGATATAAAGAAGATGCATGAATTTTCATTTTGAGGAAAGAGAGCCACATTTATCTTGCTAGCTTGTGATAACTGATCCAAAATCTATTCAAAGCCGTGTTCAAAACAAGCGGCGATTACTCGTTCACCTTTGCTGTACAGTCTGTTCTTAACAGCAGAGTAAAAATAAAAGGGCGGGAAAAAAATGAACCCAGTGTATTTCCAGAACGAGGATGCGTCCTTCTTGTATTACTCATCAATTAAACCGTAACACACATGTGCACATATGACTCACTTCCCCCTTCAGTTCCAGGTCATTAACCTAATTGGCTTTTATTTTCTTTGAGACTGCAGAGGTCTTTTCACGTTCCCTTTTCTTAGTCTATTTTCATCTTTCGACATCTCCCCCTCACTTTATCTCGGTAATCATCTTTTTATTCTATTACATTCCTCCGATTCACCAATTACCTCTAGATTTGCATATCAGCTGGAGGACGTGCTGCAGATCGTCCTTTTCATCCTCAATTTTTTATGTCCGAGTAATCAAACAGAGAACACACTTTTAGTCTACGCAAGGTCAGACAGACACGACACCCCACTCTACCAAATTGTTCACCCCGGCTCACCCCTCATCTAATATCCATATTTTCTTATATGGACACCGGCGCGGCTTTTTCGAAACACGTCGCATCGACAGGATTCTGCTTTTAGGGCTTTGCACAGGTACAGGTGACATATGGATGTATATCCCCCCCCCAGCCCCACCGTTTTCTGACAGAGCAGTCACACAGCTGCACTCTGAGTGGAAGTGATGGTGAAGAGGAACACGATAGGAGAGTGCAAAGAGTGTGTGAGAGCACTTTTCGATAAAGTGTAGTCACAGGAGAACGGCTGAGGGATTGCAGTCTAATGTGAAAATCACTTGTGGTGATTTACTGAGCCTCTGTCTGTCTGTCTGTCTGTCTGTCTGTGTGTGTGTGATAGCGCACGACTTCTCCCTGCATGTGCAGGGTGTGGATGCATTTATTTATATATATTTTGGTTTTGTCTGCGTCGCCTTCTGTACTCCCTAAATCTACACCCTCCCCTCATAAAGGCTAATTCTCTTTATTCCCCTTTCACATTTCCTCAAGCATAAACAACAATAGTTAAAGCGTCTCAAGTCAGTTAAGCCAAATTGTGGTTATAGATTTGGGGTCCAGGAGCTGTGGCACCCCGCAGGACTTGTTTACCGATAATGTAGTGTACTTGTTAGGCAGGAAAAATGAGGGCAGTTTTCAGTCTTGTCATCTCCTCATTGGCTGCGGGAAATATGGTTCCATCTGGCCTGCTGTTTCCCTTTATGTGCGTCATGCGTGTGCGCGCAAACATGCGGCTGAAGCATCGCCATGCAGACAGATGTGTCTTATTTCCCCGCCAAGTACTGTATACAGATCAGCAACGCGTGCGCACGTGTGTTCGCCCATGCGTGTGTGTTATAACGTTCGAAATAAAAGAGACGGGAGGGGGAAGGAGAGCCGGGCTGATGTACTTAGGCTAGAGAGCATCTCGTCTGACGTTACATAAACAAGGAGTGACAGCCGGGGAAGAAGGGAGAGAGGGGTGGCGGACCGAGGAAGTGAGTCATGAAGAGGGCGATAAGAGAGGCTCGGCAGTCAAGAGAGTTGATCGAGAGGTGGGGGGGAGGGAACAAGTTAGAGTCGGTGTACTATAAGCTTTACCTTCATGAGCACCGTGTCGAAAGCGGTCCCTAAATCTAATCACTGGCAGGAAATAACGCGCAGTTGTTAGAGATAATGGACGGTTAGCGTTAAGTATGTGTTGCTAGTACAATATTGGATGTTGCTGCTGCAGCAATAGCGATTGTGGTGGCTGTCACAGTAATAGAGGGAGTAGTAGTCAGGCTCTAAATGATAATTCACCACAGAAGAAGGTACTAGAAATCAATCAAATTGGACGATTAGGTTCAAACTACAAGTAGTGACCGGAGAAATAGTGTTCGTGGACGTAGTGAAATTATAGGTAGTAGATGTAATAGTGACTAAAATAGTGCATCAGTATTAATAGAAGACATTGGACAAATACTGTTTGTGTCTGTAGTAGTAAACATAAAGTACAAAGCACTTGTATTAATAGTTATAATATTACTCTGAAGCAGTACTAGTCTGAGTAGTTAGATTAGTAGTGTCTGTAGTGTAATTAGTCGTACAAATTAGTCAAAGTAGTAGCAGAAACTGTAGCAACCCAGTGGGCACATTGATTTCTAGAACATTTCTGAAAACCGGGTGATATTCGGTCTTTATGTCCAAGACGTCTTTTTAGACTCTTTTCACCCAGCTAACATGTGGTTAAATCACAACACAGATTTGTGTCATTATCTTAATAATTTGTTCATTTAAAGCTTGAAAGACTAATGTTGATTAATGTGACGGTATCTCTCCAAAGTCATATTGCACTGGTGGTTGAAACCTGGTCTGCATGAGGGCATCATTTCAGCGCGATATATAAAATGTCCTAAATGTTGAACTCTATAATCTCTGAACTGCCAACGAGAGGCTTCTAGGACGTCGTAATGAGAGCAGTTTTAGACTTTAATGTAAAATAATGTTCTACAAAGCACATGCGCAAGTACTTAGGAGGTTAACAGCTTTGACTACGCTCAACCTAGACTTGTGGAAGCGAAGTGCTTAAGCCGAAGACATAAATGTGAGCTTCTCATCACTTAGGTGTATGTGGCTGTTGAGGCTGGTAGAGTGGTTGTCCATCAACTAGATGTTACGTAACCATTTTTTAACCATTATCGGGGGCCGATATTCAGACTTTTCTGCATTGCAGATTTTTTTTGTCAGATTACCAATAAATGAACTAATTAAAAAATGTGCTACTTTGGCTCCGATGCAGGATCCTCTCACACAATGCCCCACCCACAGCAATATCTGATTGGTAACACGGCACAGTTAATAGCCTATCAACACTGAATGATCAGAAACTAGTATCTTAATGATTCGAATAAATGTCAGTAGAGTGTACGTATAAAGTAGCAAGCAAATTACTTGAAAAATGTATTTAAGAACGGTGCTTGAGTCTCCTTGATTTCAGATCATCGGTATCGGCCCTGTAAAAGCCGTATCAGTAGACCCCTCAATTGCCCTAAATAACAAACAGTACATGGTCTTGTTACTGTGAAGAGGTTCGGTGGTGATCTTATGTTGTGTTGTAGCACAGCGGCTTCAGGCAGCACTGTAGACTCAGCTCTCTGACTCGTTTCTGCTGGAGCAGCATGTGTCACAGTCAAGTACTCACCTCATTAACTCGCTTTGTTCACAGTAATCCATCTTCATGTAGCGCGAGTGTGTACGTGCCTGCTCCCACGTGTTTCCTATAGTACAACAAACGCGAGAGATCTGAAGCAGAACTAGATGCCTCGACAGCGCTAGAAACTGCGTGTTTTGAAGGATTGGGAGATCAACGGTGTCATCTTAGATTGCCTATTAATGCTATATAGATCCGGTGCGGATGGTTTTGGAGTAAACCACATGAAAGCCTATAGGAATGTGTAAGAAAGACATTTAATTTCATAGTTCGATTATCATTCCACTTTGTACCTCGACGGAACATCTCACATCAAAGCGAGGGAAACTTTAAAACCTCCCCAACTCGCTTCCAAAGTCACCTTTTACTTCAAAACCTAATTTCACCTCTGAGTCACCCCCACGTTGTACTTATCCCCCCCTGAACTCATTGGACGGGATATTTTGCTTTTTTTAATTAAAGTCATTAAGCCAGGGTTGTCAGGTAATAGAAGGATTTTCTGCTCGGAAGGGATTGTGTGCGTCTACGTGAGCGAGTCCGCGGCACGGAGGAGATAGCCGGGCCCGGTCTTATCCCTGGCGTCCGTGCGTGGCTTATACCTGCAGTAAGCACAGTGCCTGCTGCGACCGGGAAGAGTTTTATCTCGGGTGTACATCCTCAGATCCACCCATGCCGTCACCAAAGGGGCAGCCTCCGGCATCATATTGATATATCGATAAAAAATGTTGCTGTGAATTTTAATGTATTCTCCTTCTCTCTCCGCTCTTTCTCCATCTCACCCCTCCGTCACCGTGCTCAACAGTTGTGTGGTGGACGAGATGGACTTCTCGGGCATGGAGCTGGACGAGGCGCTGAGGAAATTTCAGGCCCACATTCGTGTCCAGGGAGAAGCCCAGAAGGTGGAACGTCTTATCGAGGCCTTCAGGTAATTAAAAAAGCAAATATTGCTGTGAGAGTCTGGGTTTATCTTGCAGTATTCTCGCCGGTATTTTAAGTGGAGCTCTTCCATTTTTTACTGAATTCCACTGAACCCTTCTCCCCAGATTGTCTAGCTTTACCGTGACTAGGTACTTCAAGCATGATAGCAAGAGTGACTTTTATTAATTTAACAGTTAGGATAGTAGATTATTTTCTTCTCTTTACTTCTGAACTCTCTCCAAATCCAAAAATGCAAGAGTGAAACTGTTGAATAGCTATCTGAGCTAGCGTAGGTTGCAAACGTTAGCATATCCAGTAAGCTCGCTAACAAAATACAGTATACAACCCAGCTTCTCCTCCACCGCTGGGATGTGTTACTATTTTGTGACTGGAAATGTTTTTAAAAAAGCACAACAAGCACATCAGTCGAATGTTTCCACTCTGTTAAACACGATGCAGAGACCTAACACATGTCCTAAATACGTCCTAAAAGTGTTTGAGAGCATATTTAAATGTCCTTTTAACAAAATATTATAAAGTCAGCTGAACACAGTGTTTTTAACCAACTCATGAGGCAATTGTTTGCTTCAATGGCTAGTTAGCTAGCAGTACTGTACTAAAGTGCAATTGTGCCGTTCTTGTACTTAACTTGAGTGTTTACATTTTCTGCTACTTTATATTTCCACTCCACTAGATTTTGGAGGCAAATATTGTACTCTTACCTGACAACGTTTATTTTGTAACTTTAGTTATTAGTTACTTTGTGTATTTTGTGCTGCATCAGAGCTAAAGTAACGCATTTTTCCGACACCCAGAAAAATGCTTAATGTCGAAACCAGCAATCAGCTTTTGTACTTTTGATATTTAAGAAATGTATTGCAAGGAAATTGCTTTAAAATTTAGATAAATCATCAAATGCTTGAAAACTTTTACTCAAGTGCTATTCATATGCATCACTTTCACTTTAAGTAATCTTTTAACACGATATCTTCACTTTTACAACACTGGTTGCCAGTGAACTCACGTCGTGATTCGACCGTGTCAGACAAATGTATTAACATTCAGAAACGTCACTGTGCAGAGAGAACTGTTGCTCTGAAGGAGATGGGTATGAATATTTAAAATATTGTAAGTTATGCTAAAAATCCCTCATTTTGCAGGTGTCATTTCCTTTCTTCGGCAACATAACTCTGGATGTGTTGGTATTTGAGTGGGTGTAAAAAAGTGCAATGAAATTCTGTCACTTGGGAAGTGCCTCTGGGCCAAACCTGTCTTACGGTGCCTTTTAGATGCAATTCACGGGTTTTTTGATCACGAAATATGCCAACATCCAGTTTTAGAAACATGCTGAGAGGTACAAATGTGATTTTTCTGTTTTTTTTTGTTTGTGTGTGAGGGTTAGCTCAGGAGTACCGTTGACGCTGTGATCGACTACTACACACATAGAGAACATTAACAAGCTAGTGTGAGTAGATGTAATCAGTGGTAATGGGCCATAAACATATGTGAACATCTTGATAACACACACATGATCGCAGCGGGCGAGCCACACCGCCGTCTGTCCTACAATAAAATGTTGACAATGCAGCCCCCCTATCCGAGTCGCCAGGCAGCGTGTAATTTCTGGCCGCAATTTGCGACGGGGAGACAATTTGCGGTGCAGCTGCGGCTCTGTGTGTTAACGCTAACTGCTTCGCCGTGGCCCCTCTGGAGTAACAACCACCTGTCACAGTTGCTGAGGCGCCCAATGAGGAGAAAAACGGCGGCATTGTCGTAGTCAGCGGGCAGAGAGGGTTTGGCGCCCGTGATGTTTGGACATCAGGCAGGCTGGGCGGTGACACAAACTGGGAAAAAGGAAGGAAAGAAGGAAGGAAGGAAGGAAGGAAGGGGAGAAACGGAGAGAGGGAGAGAGGGAGGATGGTTTATAAATAACCGGCGTTGCATAACCGCCACTGCCTCTCTGCGCCTGCCTCCCCTGCTCCTGGGCTTTGATATGCCTCCAAACACACACACACACACACACGCGCACACACACACACACACACACACACACACACACACACACGCACACACACACAAACTAACTCTTTCACACACACACACGGAAAGAGAGAAATCTCTAAAGTAAGTGAAGGGGATTTGAAGCAGCAGTGAAAGAGAGGCGAGGGGGGAAAGTGAAGAAGCAGCCAGCAGCCTCGGTATCTGCTGCGTCAGTGTGCTAATGAATGGGCAAAA
>OMLP01044618.1:2747-16862 GCA_900302685.1 Spondyliosoma cantharus
GGGGGGGGGGGGGCAAAGAGATATCGCAGGGGGCCACACATGACTGGGGTAGAAAATGAGAAGTAGAACTCAAGCTGAATGGATCTGTTTCATTGTGAAACAATAAACAAGAGTGTTTTCACGCCAGTGACATAGTTATGAAGTGGGAGGAATCTCTGCTTAAGTGAATGTTTTCCCCATTCTGTATTCCTGTTTTAAGTTTTCTTTTATCCATAATTTCAGTATTACTCATCATAGATGGCAGAACTCTTCTGGATAATGTAACAGCTAGGCATAGGACGATATTAAAATATCATGTCATGATTATCCTTGGCAAAATAGCTGCAATTCCCAAAATAATGCTGAGGTGGCATGTTCTGCAGTTAAGCGCCTCATCTTCCTGTGTTTTTCAGTGTGAGATCCACAGTATCCCCCATACATCCAATTTAACTTATGTTTCGGGGGATACAAATTCCCCTTGTAGCAATTCAAAGAAAATCAGGAAATGACATAAAATAACTTTTTAAATTTTTCTTGAGTGTGAGTTTTACTTATGTTCTCACATTGTTTTTTTTATGTAAAGAGGATATTTGACCTTTTAATTTTTACTAAAAAAACAAGACATTTACCCAGCTGTTAATCTTTTTGCACTGCTGCTTCAGAACGCTGTAGGAGTGCTCCAACTGCGAGTCACAAAATATTGACGGAATGAATGAATGGGACATTTATGTTTGGAACTGGGGGCTGCAGAAACAACGTCTCTCACTTTGGAAGTTTATACTGCCAAGATTTACTCAGCACGTTTTTTCAGAACACAAAGGGAAATGCAAGTACAATAGACATATATGACAAATTTGATTAATCTCGCTTTGTTGTTCCCGCTCATAGGAGAACATTGTGTCTTTTGTGTGTCAAAACTGAGTGTTTCTTTGCCATTTTCCATGATATTTTTATTGGTTGATAAAATTATGTTGGTCACTGATTGATTCTGGAATAATATTCATATCTTATTTCTTAACTGAATCTTTGCAAAGAAATGTGCTGTTTAGTCTCAGAATCAGTAAGATTGGTTGGTATCAGTTTCTTGATCAGGGTTACTTGAAAGGCAAATGCTAAATGGGCTTGAAACCTGGTAGAGTTCCTTCTATATATATGAGTGTGTTGGGGGGTCCTGACATGGAATCTCTTTTGCTTGTTATATACTGTATGCTGCATGATTACAATTTGGAAATTTGACATTTAGCATTTAAGATAATTTCACTGCAACTCAGTCCAAGATTACTTCACCTCAGTATCACATCTGATAGCTTTGCAGGGAAACGTGACCATAGCAGAGAATATAAAAACGCACGTGTCAGTATTCAGCTGAAGACCAATTACTGTATTTTATGAAAGGAACCGTGAGTATGGAGGCGTAGTCATATTTTACAGGCAGCTTGTGTTTCAATCTGTGTTGCAGGCATGACATCAGTGTCTCTGTGTTGAGACAGGAAAATCTTATCCCTCTGCCACTTTCATAAAAGAAACACAATAATGAAATGACATCACAGTGGGCCGGTAATTAAATGAGCAGACTGCTGTCTTGGAGTTTTTACTAGGCTGGGAGATTGTGAGTAACAGTGCGGCATGCTGAAGAATAGAGAGTGAGTGAACGCAGCCCTGAAGCTATGGGCCTGTTGATTGGGAAATTCACTCATTGATTATTATCAATGATACATCATTATTGTAATGTCTTATTATCATGACATAAATTATATATGTATATACCCACTACTTTTTTATACCCTCCTTTAGTGACTCATACTTGACACAGTAACACAGCATCACAGCTTGCCGCTAACTGACTTTGGGAGTCGGGTGGTGTGGCAGATGACAGTTTATGTCAGCTAATCTGCCTGGCCTTCAGCCTGGCATTAAATGGCTGGGCTGCTGGTGGAGGGAGAAGAGTTTAATTATTACATTTCAGGCAAAAACTCATTAGCTCAGTGACCTGCCAAGCAGCAAAGGCAAGCGTCGATATTCAGGCTGCATGATACCAGAGGCTAGCCTGTCTCACTGTGGGTGATGAATTAATCACTGCCTGTGCTCCTGCCGTGCTTGGCAGCAAACAACAGTAGCAGCACTTGGTTTCCTTGCTCCTGTCTTGCTAGGGAAAGGCATGTTCCTGCCTCAGTAAACCACAGAAAAGGGCAAAGTGGAACATTTTACGATCGACTTTACTGAAGCTCAGGTTTTCTCATTGGGCACATTTACAAGGAGAATCATTTGCAGCTGTCGTTGCTGGTCTTAACGTGAGAGTTAACCACTGCTTATTCAAAGACTGTGTATTGTGCCCGGCAACATTTGCATAAGAAAATGCAAATTTCATCGTTCATTCTTTTAAGTAGCTGCAAGTCTGTTATGTTTTTACATAAATTGTCATTCGTTTTCCCAACATCAAAGAAAACTCCTATTCACATCTGGGCTTGTGGGGAGGCTCGACTCATTGAATGCTACTATAAACAGGGAAGTGTTAAACACTTCAGCCAGTAAACAAGCCTGCTGATCTCACTTCACCTCCCTCAGGGAGCAGGTCCACCATGAAGCCCGACTGTTTACCATGTATGAGTTCCCCCAAGAAACTTTATAAAAACTCCATTTATGAGAACTTCAAAGGATGTCCAGGCTTGCCGGCGGGGGGATGAATCTTCTATCAGTCCGCCTAGTTATGCCTTTGAGCAAGAGCAAGAGAACCTCTCTCTCTCCCTCCTGATGGATGTGATGCAAATAAGCTGCTGGAGGAAGAAGGACAAGATTGAGCTAAAAAGGGGGAGAGGAAAAAGATGGAGGTAGGCAAAGCTGCAGGGAAGATAAAGGCATGAATAAGGAATATGATCTGTGTCATCAGTCCTTAACACTTCTGCAAACAGTGATGAAACAGAAACTCTTTCATCCTCCAACAAATGGCCATGAATCTCTAAAAATGGCCCAACCAAAATTATGTTCACTCTTCCACATAATGGAGACAGTGGTTACTTCATTCTACGGGTTGCAGAAGATTGGGGTGTTACCTAGTGGTGCATGCTGGGTAGCATCAGCTGGAAGCATCATTGATTCACTGTTGGAGTGACTGTAGCAGAGGTCACAGTGAGGTCAACACAATTAGAGATGAACCCATGGTCTTTAATGAGGAGGAGGGATGAAAGGGTTTCCAATTACTCTGTGCTGCTTTGTACTGAAAACAACCTGGTGCTGTTAAGACCCAGCATGATTAACCTTCTGCAGCTCTAACTTTGTTTATTCGTTACAAAAGAAGACATTAAAGGACCTTGTGTTAATTAAGACCATGTCCACACGTACCAAAACGATCTTTTTTTCCTCCGTCTTCCTTGGCATCTTTTCAAGAATATTTGCTTCTCCATTGAAAACGGGGCCACTATAGGTGGCGCTTGAAATTCACTAAAAACGGAGAAGAAGAGATGCAGCATACCCATAAAGCTTGCGCGCTGTATACTGAAAGACAGTAGAAGGAGAAACACACACAACAAGAAGAAGACGAAACTGGCTAGTGCAAGGAAACCAGAATCATTTGTGTGGACTGATAATGAGGTCGGGCTGCTGCTGCGACTCACACTCGACTACAAGACGAGTAAGTTGCAAGAAAGGCTCAATATCTTTTGCAGCACAAACACAAGCATGTAGTCCGCCATTGTTGTTGTTGTTGTTGTTATGAGACATTGCGGGGGTAAGAGGTCGAAGGCTAGAGGTCGAGGGGTGGGGCGATGGTGTCATCGATACGATAAGTATGGGGATTCGCTGTCCACACGAGAACGCAAGGGCAGCGTTTTCGGATTTTTCCACCCTGAGACCAGGTTTAAAAAAGTGCGTTTACAGGCTCCATGTGGACCATCGGCAAAAAACGATGCAAAACATGTGCGTTTACGCAGAAGAGTGTTTCCACGTGGATAGCCTTCTAATGCTTATGATGATGTTAGAACATTTGTTCGCTATTTTCACACTTACTGTTGACCCCTTTTAGTGGGTTTCTTTAGGGGCAAAGGCCAGTGTTGGAGGCGCCCTGCTATGTTCTCTTGCAAACTGGATGCCAAAGGATGAAATGTTTACACACATGCAGATTTGGGGGATAGATGCAGAGGTTACTTTAACTAAATATTTTCCATCGACTGATTTTCTAACAATGATGGAAAGATCTGAATTTTGAAAGATTATAACACAGGAAACGATCTACTTTAACGTTAGTAATTCACCTACAACACTGTCATTAACCACATGAACACCACCTGCAGTAGCACCTGGCTCCACCCCCTGAAATCATGGTGCCGGCACTACATTGAAGAGCTACAGATTGGAGGTCATTGAGCGCATGCTGTGGGATTTCCTCCCAATGAAACGAGTGCTTGCAGGACTTCAAAACTCTGACTGTAGCGCTGGTATTACCAGTCTCCGCCGTAGCAGCAGAGCACGGGTTCAGGGCAAAATTAAAACAAGGAGTCGACTTCCCGAGGCAAAGATGCCACACCTAATGACAATCTGCCTTGATGCATTTAAAGTCTATACCGACCAGGAGTTCAAGTTCAGGCTAGGTTATAGCAGGTCAATTGAGTTCAATTAAAACATTTCTTTGGATTATAATTGTAATTGTCTAATTCTGTAAAATTGCATCCTTAATATACCTATTTAGGCACAATTTTCACCTTGTTCTAGTGTCCTCCACTGTCAATGTAAAAATTAAAATAAATCATTAATCTATTTCGTGTGGCGTTGACATGAAAAAGGGCCACACGGTCGGTGTCTCTGTTCATATTTTCTCTCCCTGCCCTTTTAAGGGCATAATCTGTAAGGTTGGTTTGCACATTGAATTTTATTGTGATGGAATAGAAAATTAAGTACTAGTAAATAGAATTACATTTAAATGTATATGTAATTAAAGTGATATGATGGAACTGTAATGATCCTCTCAAAATGTTGAACATTTCTTTTAAATACTACACACGTCAGTTGCTTGTTTGTGTTGTGTAGAAGCCAAAGCTTATTCTGCATTTTGCACTCTGCACATAATGAGAAAGATGTGGGAGGAGGTGTTTGGGAGGGGGAATTCATCTTATTTTCCCTCATTGTCAGACAGGTCATGAAACAGGAAGTAGTTTATCATAGCTATCAGGATGTTACCAGTGTGGAGGAGTTTTACTCTGTGTTATGTCCAATATGCTGTCATCATTCTGTGGTAATGATTACTTTTCTGTGGTGATTTTAAATCAGGGTCTGATAACTTGTCCAAGCCTCAAAAACTTCCCACCATATCTATGTTGACAAGAACACAATGAAGACCACTGGAAAAACCATTAAAGGTTGCTCATCTTTGTTAATCTTAGATCTGTATTTACACTTTTAATGACCGAGCTAGCTAAGATTTTGAGATAGTGGTTGGTCCTTGTAATTCCAAAATGTTTTTGATTGACTGGGATGTTGTTCATTTCTGGTTTAACCTTCAATTATTGAAGGATTTTTTTAGGGAACCATGGAAATATTTAGCAAAAGCCTGTTTGAAACTCCCACTCAGTACACTTCACATTTCCTAAGAACTATCCAGATGTTTGCTAAGAAATTGTTGAATGTTAATGTTAGCTAATGGGTTATCGTATACGTTATTTTACCTTGAAAACTGAGCAAAAAAAGCATGTTTTTTCCAAAATTACAAACTTTTTTTTAAGCCTGCCATACCTTCCATTCATGCCAGGAGAAGCTTGTTGTGCATAGTAACTTTTCAAATTGTAGAGAGGAGGAAAAGTGAATTTGTCGACAGCTACTGTATGGTGGCAATCTGAAATGCTGTTTTCAGCAAAAAGAAGAAAATATTTTTTATTTTGCAGCATAACACTGTACAACATTCAGTATACTTTTATGTGTTGGAAAATGATAGCTGGAAACCCCTGGGCAACATTTACCAAAACAACAGTAAGTGACATTCTGCTAATGTATCAGCATAACAGATATAAAATCCCGTGCAATCCAACCTTGGAAAAGTATGTTTCACAGCCTCACAAAGCATGGTCACGCTTTGATCCACAGGAATTGGATTTCATGGGTGAGATAAAAAGAAGAGCATTTGGCAGTGAGAGGGTTTGCTCGGGGGGCTTAGCACTTCTTGTTAAAGATACATCCTTGGAGGGGAAGGGGGGTTCGAAGTTAAAGAGAGGTGTTGAGAAGGTCAAAGCAAGTATAGATTAGAAAAGTGGCAATTTTTCAGGCCATTGGAAATTATTAAAAGACGTAAAGAAGTTATATTCCAAAATGCTAAATATCCAGAAAATAAATGAAGAACTGATATTATTATTTAAAAGTGTTACTATTTTACAAGCTGAAGAGCAAAGATACCATGAACATACACCCCATTCTGATCAAAGGAAATTCATGTGGCAGTATGTTACTCACACGTAGGTTCAGGATTTTGAGTTCAGTGTGAAACTGCATGACCAATAGTTTTATTCTGCATGCTACAAGTCCATTTTAATAAATCATCCAAAGACACTCGATTGCCAGAGGGCATTAACTAATCAAAGATATACGAAGAGTCAAGTGGATTCTGTGCTAAATTATCAGAAAAATGTTTTGGAGCTGTGCTGCTCATTGTAGTAGATTAGGTGAGACTAATGCAATTAAACTACAATGTATATCTTACCCCTGTACATGTTTGTGTGGGTTCTGGTTGTTGCAGCTTGTTGGCTCATCCTGGTGGTTGTATTGATTTTTACATCTGCCAGATAGAGTTTCTCCCACAGTAACATATTACATCTATATTGATCAGGACAACTTATCTTTTAAACACATGACATGTAGAACAGGCTTGGTTGTTGCTCCACAGACTTGGCTGCCTGAGACAAAGAGTTATTGTCACAAAGGGAGAAAATTGTGAGCAGTGTTTATTCTGTATTTTAGATTCTCTCTCTTACCAACACTCACAGTACACTAAATATATTTTCAGTAACAATGATCCTTAATCAGAACTATAACCATGTATCAGGGCAAATCTTGCGCCTTGAAACAACATTTATATTATACTAATTTGCAACCCTTAACCCTTGTAAGAAATGTGATGCCACCCAGATCAACATATTGATATCAAAAAACATACCTGCAAAGCCACTAAATGTTGATACTGAAAGTATTAGTAAAATGTGCACTGACAACGTGTTTAGTTTACATCATCAGATCGTACAATACATTATCCACTCAAACAACTCCAGCATTGCTATGTTAAGGCAATCAGATAATTTGTTTAAGATATGCACAAGATCTTCCCTTGGTTTAATATTAACTGATTTAAAGCACGAAGCAGACAGGACACAGGGTGGAAATTCAAAAACGTAATCTCAGCCCTGCACGTTGTATTTGTGCCATGTGCCCAAATCACTATAGTTTGTGTTCCTACACATAGGATAGTATAATCCAGGTAACAAGTAACAAAACTTAGTTGTGAACAAAATAGAAGTGGAAACAGGGTTGATTAGGGATATGAATTGTTTGCTTTATAGCAATTTTATTAAATTAAATTTGTTGAGTTAGCAATTCAGTTCAATAGTGATTATTGAGTTTCTTTTTCAATTTAATTAAGATTGATTGTAGAGTTCACTTTTTCTATTTCAGTGATGATCAGCAAGAACTTCATATAAATTACATAAACTTTTGCAATAATGTGAAACTTTTCGTTATTTACATAAACAAAAAAACAAACTGAAGTACAGCTTCAAGCAGCAATTCCAGGTTCAATGCCTCTTTGTGGTAGGTTGCAAGCAGCATGGAGCAGGCTTCAGACTTCACAAAGCTGCTCTAAGTGACATTCTGCCTCAGAAGGGAGTGAATTAATTGGATGAGATCAAAACTTAGTGTGTATGTTCAGGACAGAGAGAGGGATTTCGCAGTTGAGGTAAATCACCACTTCTTTGATTGATGGTGTATCTCAGTCTAGCAAGGCTGTATATCAAATTTGGTGTAAATAGAATACAAATCCCCAAATGTCTATTTATATTACTGTTTTTAACATAGTACCATTTGCAAGAAAATCAATCGTGGTGGACTTTTATGTTCCAATTTGTGCTTTAGTAGATCACATTGAGCTAAGCTTCTTTGTCCAATTTCAAGTCAATGTGACCCATTGTAGGAGGGGTGAAGACCTTTACAAAATTGTGTTTTGGTGCATTAATTGTAACCACACCATCTGGATGATTGCAGTCATATTTCTTAGGAAGCATTTGTTCCTCATTTCCAATTATTGGGCTAAGATTCATGTAACAAGCTAATTTTAGCTCCCAACATTTTGAGATGAGGCATAAGACGACATATAATAACATAAACAGGCACAAACTCACTAGGGTTGTTCCCTTTCAGGTTTTGAACCCTAAGTAATTGATTGTGACATGTTTAGAAGTTGTTGCAGACAATATTGGCCCTATGTTTAATGTCGCTTAAGTGTTACAAAGATCCTTCTGCTTTCAAGCACTTGGATCTAGGATCTAACTTGATCAGAACACTATAAAGTGACTTAACACTGCCTCTGGGATTTAGCTGACCCAAACCTAGCAATCTAACATAGCAATTAAACTAAATCATCAGCTCAAGAACACATGCTGAAAGAAATGTTTGTTGTCTCTTTTCTCATGGACAAAGCTGCTTAGGAGATTGGTGGAAATGATTCTTTTTCTCTATTCAAAGTATTTTTGTCTTGCCATCAGATCATACAGATTGTAAAACAGACAAATCCTTGTGACCTTTAAATCCCAAATATACAAGTACTCTTTGTCTTTTACAGTATGTACTCTGAACTGACTGGGGATCTGTGCTGGTGGTGAACATGGATAGGTTAGAGGACAGTGTGCAGTGTCTTGCAAATCAATGTGCAATTATCTTAACGACTTACCTCTCATTGTAGGGTGACAGTGTTTTATTTAAATCGAAGCTCCACAATACTGTTAAAACACTTTAGAAATGTTTTTAAAGCATTTTTAAAAATCAACAAAGGCTTTTCTATTTAATTTGATTTGTCCTTTATTTATCTGTTGTCTGGGCCATTTATGTGACTCGCACTCAATAATATTAATTGCAGAGGTCATTGAGATCAACAAATAATCACCAATACATTTCCACTGGTGCATGACAAATGCACTTGTCCGTGCCCCAACCCTGTGAACTGGGTCTACAGTGGGGGTTATGGTGGCTCAGCTCTGGGATCCACATGCTGCAGTAATCCAGAGAGGGTTAGGATAAAGCCTGGCTTCGCCTCACTCTCTGCCTCCTCCCAGATCAGATGAGATTAGGAGAGAGCTAAGGAGCTCTGGAGGAAGGTAGGGCTCAGAAACACTGAGGCTGAGGAGAGGAGGGACACAGCGAGGCAGGTGGGCAGAGGAGAAAGTGGGAGAGCAGAAGCAAGTTCACTTAAGACTCTCAAGACTACGGGCTGGATGTTGGCGCACACAGAGTAGCGTTGCGGTCGAAGAGATTTTGGATGTGTGCAATGAGGTAGATACCCTATAATTCTCTTTTGTCTTTCTCAGTTAGTGTGATCTCGAGTCCTCACTGCTGGTTGGTCAGTGGACGTTGGAGCACTGTATGCCTGTGCAGTAAGGTCAAAAAAGACAGTGGATTGGAATTGGCAGTGGCAAAGATTGCAGTGCAACTGAATGTTAATACTAAACTGACGAGGACACTGGAAAAAGAAAGGCTGAAGACTCATTGCAAGATCCCCAAGATCTTGACAAGTTACAAAGAAAACAGTGTTATCGCAGGGAGCACAGTAATCTTTGTACAGAATCATTTAAAAAAGTGGGTCAAAAATGTCTCCAGAAAACCCCATTGATAGATGTATCATTCAACAAGTTCTGACTTGGATTTGTTGGTATAACCTTCTGTATGATTTGTGGAAGTTTTGAATGCCTTTGTTGAATATGAATTGTTTGTTTTGCTGTTCATACTTGAAATGGCTGAATAACATTTGAATTAAGTTGAAACATTATCTCTCACTTTTTCAGCGAGCCATGCCAAACTGATACTGGAGTAACAAAGCTGACAGTGGCGCCATGTATTAAGGACTGACTTTTGAACACTGAACTACCTGGAGCCTGCTGAAATTCTTCTTTGGCCATCAGAGAAAGTTGTTTTGGCAATGGGGAGGAAGAAGATCCAGATCACGCGAATCGTAGATGAGAGGAACCGCCAGGTAGGTGTCTTCTTCTTCTGTCATCTAATTTTACATCTCAGTGATTTTGTTGTATTGATATTTAAAGCCCCTTAGAGTGCAGCATCATAACTCATTCAGTATTGTTGTCTCGATACACCCATTTCATTGATGTAGGTGCTGTATAAAGTGACAGAATAAGGTGTTCTTGGGATAAGGAGTAAATGTTTATAAAAGAATTCTGGCTTGTTTTCTGCACAAAATCCTTTGGTTAAAAGACTTCCTGTGCACATAAGCTTCTGTACTGTGTAGATCTTTCTCCCTGACATTACTATATTGAATATTTCCTCAGTGTTCTGTGTCATAATATGCATCCATAGAAAAGCATTTTGTATAATACTGCCATGCTAAATAACATCTGGAGGTGGTTTTTGGAATTTTGTTTGGTTTTCATGATATCTGTTATGTTGATGCTTGGCTCCTGTATACTGCTAAGCGCCCACTCTAACAAGTAGGGCTTCATTGCATCTGAGATCTAAAAGATCAAGTTGGAGTTGACAACCGTATACATTTTTCTACAGAAAGACCAAATATTATGCAAGTATTGAAAGGTTCATGAACACTTTATGAAGGGATCCCTCAAGGAGCCTTCAGTGGATCCTCTATGGTTTCAATCCAAAGAACTCTGAAAGATTCCTCTTAGCCATTTTACTTTTGAGAGTGCAGCGGTCACAGCTGGTGGCGAGGGCAGTAATTTGGGGTTAGCTAGGTCCGGACAGCACCCTGTCATTAGCAGGGTGGGTCAGTGTGAGGGACACACAGTGGCCTTCTCTCCTCACCGTCTCCTTGCGCAGCCACACTGCTGCCCACTGGAATCCCTCTCTGTCTGTCTCCTCTATATATATCACCCCCAACAGCACAACAAATACCAGTCTGTCTGGACGGAAGGCACAGGCTCTGGAAATAGGGATGTGGCTGGAAAATAAATATCTGGGATGATGTTTATATTTGATGTTTGGTTGTCTTGGCCAGAGCATTTTTAGATAGACACTGCTTTAGCTGTCGGGTTTGCATCACTGGAGCCTGCTGTATATTTAGGTACTTGTACTATTTTGGGAAGAGGGTTTGTATTCTCGTTTTATCTGTCAAGAGTTTTTGGCTAGTTTTGCTCTTTTTTTTCAATCTTTCATCTCTATTGCACTATGCAGAATACACTGGATGGTAATGACACTGGAGTCATAGAAAGATGCACCAGCAGTTAAATATCTGAAAGAACAGAAATCATAGAAATCTATTTGCAAATCATGTTTCAGAAATAATGAATATAATTGTAAACATCATTTAAGAGGCCACTCTTAAAACAAAAAATGTTAACTGCCCTTGGAATCACAGTGAGAACTGTGGCATCCACTTTACCACTATCATCTAATCTAGTTACTGTAATGAGATGCAACATTTATTCAGTGGCTACTACTGCTCAAAATGTTTCTGGCATTAGTTCATATGTTCAGCTTGGTTGAACATGAACTTAGTTGGCCATCTGATGCAGTCTGTGCTCCCTAACTGGAACATGTGAGGTTGCAGGAACTCAAACATCTTGGCTGAGGATACTTTGCTTCTCAGACATTTAAAAACAAATTAAACTGCACTGCAGACAAAATATGACATTATATTTTCCCAATTGGGGAAATTTCAAGATAAAAAATAAAATGATATACTTTTTATGACTAAATAGGAGACTAAATCACTTGTTAACAGTGCATGCCTGTCTCTATCTGGCTTTCTGTGGTATTAATTATTTAAAAAGCAACAGTGCTATCATGCATATTATGGTACTCCCCTCAGTACCCTGGGTAAAAGCCTCTAAGTGGGGCTGGAAGTGGAGAGCGACTAACGACTGACTCGCTTTGACTCAAGATGGTTATGGTTTTCAATCTGCATATGTCAGTTAACTGACTTCCAGTGAGGCCCGCATTGAAGGAAGCGTCATTTCTGGCAAGGTTACAGCAGATTGAGGTGATATTTCTATGACCAGTGAATTCCCAGTGACGGTGAAGATGTGTTATGGAAAGTAATAAGATGTAAGATGCCCTTTTCTTCATTTCAGGAGAAAGTAAGTGCAAGAGGAGTAGTAAAGTATTGGAGAGCAGTGTTTTTTTTTTTTTTTTTATACAGAACAGATTAAATATCTCTCTGAAATTCACACACGTTTGCTTGAAACATCATTGTAGGAAACTGCCAGTCTGATTAGGAGATTCCTGCACTTCCACACCCCTTATCCACGTGAATTGGATAATTTAGACTTACCCTCAACTCATTATCTTTGAGAGAAAATGGAAACTGAAAAAACTGCTTTTTGTCAGTAAACTGTGGATGGAATATATATCGACTAAGGTCGCAACTGACTGTGTTCTGCCTCCACCTGTCTGTAATAGCTTATGGAGAATTAGTTTACTGGAGCAAATCTAGTCCCTGTTAGTATTTATATTTCATGTTAATATTAAATAAATAACACATCCCTTCATTAAAAACCTGTGATTCTGTGCCTTTGAGCAACTACCTGAACTGCTGTTCAGGCAATAGAAAAAGAAATGCTAGAGCATTGAGCAGGCTGACAAGGACCAATACACCTGATACTCAGCATTGTGGGAAATCTCTGAGGTGTGTGAAGGAGGAGATAGTGTCATAAGCAGCCTCTAGATATCTGAAGACATGAGTCAAGATCCCAGAAGCCATGTAGAGGGAAGATGTAGCAAGATAAACACAGTGACTCAGTGCAGGGAGTTAGCTGCAAACCAGAAACAGGGATGAGAGAGGATGATCCATGTATGACCTGTGGGTAGTGTGTGGGTTTAATGCAAGCTGAAAGAGGTGCATTTTATGATGTAGGGAAACATGGAGGTTTCAGTAGTGATTGTTGTCATCTTAGATTTTACGGTACAATATAACACTGTATTCTTTTTTTTTGTGAGATATCTCTATTGAAGGTTTGTGTCAGCAAATGGACTTTCAAGGCTGAACACCTTGATAGTTGTCATTAAGGGAGGTGAAACATTACTCAGTTGCCTTCCCCACCCATGTTTCCCACCCATTCAATCAGAGGCTTTCCAGTAGAAGCCAGTTTACAGGTTACTGTCACCCACTTTTAGGAATTCAGTGTCAGATCTTCCATGGGAACCTTCCTCCTTCCACCTCCTCCTGATCTCCATCCTGTGTGACATCGAATCACATTTTTTTTCTCTCCAGACTAGACGACTTCTGTCAGGGACTGACTATGTATTTGATGTGTCTGTAGCTCATGCTAATGCTGTTTTAAGGTTCTGTGGGTAAGAGCAGTCCCTAAATACCTGAAATAAGACAGCCAATGATTGTTATTATCTCTATTATTGCACCACACCTTAACAAAGCACTCCAAATCCCTTAGGCTGCAGTTGAATGCACAATGGGTTACCTGTCCTGCTGCCATTAGATGGTTTGTATGATTTTGGATGATGGCACTACATTATGAAAGATTTACATTTACATTTAGAGCATTTAGCAGATGCTTTTGTCCAAAGCAACTTCCAGTAATTCATACATACATTCATACACTGATGGCGGCGGCTGCCATGCAAGGTGCCGACCAGCACATCAGGAGCAGTTTGGAGTTCAGCATCTTGCCCAAGGACGCTTCGATATGCAGACCAGGGGAATCGAACCGGCGGCCTTCTAATAACAAGACACTGGCTATACCCCTGAGCCACAAAACATTTAGAAGTCAAGCTTTATGCTTAAGAAATAAACTTTTCACCCACTTAATAGCAAATATTATTTTTATCATTTAAACCAAGTTGGCTTTCACCTCCTCTGCACAATTCTATGTTGCATTATTATTATTCTATGTCTTCTACCATACAAAACCCTACCATACCAATTGTCTGCTTGTGTCAAGGACCAGAATATGCTTTGGGCAAAAGAAAATGAGTCCA
>OMLP01044618.1:22778-38217 GCA_900302685.1 Spondyliosoma cantharus
CATACACACACCACACACACACACACACACACACACACACACACACACACACACACACACACACACACACACACACACACACAAGGAAGCACCAAATCCCATTACAGCTGCCAGTGGTGGAAAAATTAGGAAGAAGGCAAAATAAACAATAGAAATAATACTAATAATTTTGTGGAATATAGGTTAATAAGTTAAAGGTGAAGTTGACATATTTTGGAGAAAGGTGATTGTTGAGTCTCATTCCCAGGTTTTTAAATACTCTGCCCAGAGGCATCTGTATTTGACAGATTAGGAAGAAGTCTCAACAATCAACTGCCTTGCCAACTTCAATATCACACCTGAAAACCCAAATCAGTCAGTTAGCCAGTTTCCTCTGGTCATCAGTCATTCCTCTCAATTCATTATTTGTTTGTTTTTTACCAGCATATCTAAAGAAAAATGTCCGGCCACCTGTCATTTTGACTAATAACACATAACTGCCGGCACTGCTTGCATGGTCACATAATAAAGCATTGTGTGTCATCCCATAATTAGACAAACTGGCATACTTGTCAAACATAGGGTCCGCCAAACAAACTGGAAATTTAAACTGGCATCTTGATGTTTACTGGAGTTTGGAAACAGTCAGTCATTGTGTTGAGCAGGAATTGAGCGTGTGATTTCTTAAGTGGTCACCAGTTGTTAAATTGTAGCTTCGGGCCTGTGGTGAAAATAGACTTGTGAGTGTGTGTTTAAAGCTCCTAGTAACTACCAGTGTCTGGGAATGTAGAGGACATGTGGTGGACAGACAGTCAGCTGTCTGCTTTGTTCGTCTGTCAGTCCGTCCTTTTCATGCCATGACGTGTAATATAATGAGGAGCAGAGATGAGATGATGGATGCCAGAGAAGTGATGTCATCATCCAGGCTCACATGATGTCGGTATGATTTGATTCTTCACAATGACTCCTTTCCAAGTCCAGGTGCTGTAAATTAACATCCATCAATTCATCTGTCCATGATCTAAACAAATGATTTAAACCTAGTCTTTCCAAACCACCTGAACAATGCCAAGTCTTCGCTTACCTTCATTTTAATTCATAATGGGAGTTATGTTTTTTAATATATATGATGCATCAGACGATGTGTTCAGTGATGCATTCGACAACTGCCTTTGATTATCCTGAAAACACCAAAAACACCCAACCAAATTCAAAGTTGTTTCAGTCTTGATGTAAAATCTCTGCCTGCTCCAGTCCAATGTGTTTAAAAGGCTGGTGTGAATATAGATGAGTAAGTCAGTGATGTGGACCCGCGTGTGTCTAGAGGAGGACTACTGTTAATCTCTTCACTATTCAGACCAGTTTACTGTCTGTCACGCTACTTCACAGCTCATAAAAACAAACAAACTGTCAGACACTCAAGAATAGAATAATGCACGCTCTGTATAGACAAGATGATATTTGGCTAAAGCATGAATGCGGCGGCTAGGCTGCTTTTCATGCAAAACATGGATGCATTTCTCGAAGTAGAATTATTAAACATTGAGTAAGTCAGTGGAGTCATTATTGTGATTCGCAAATATTGAATCGGACTATCCTCAGATCAGTATGTCCCAGAGAATAATCTGGTAGATGGTTTAGTGTCTTGCTTAAAAACCCTATTTAGACTTAACCTGATTGTACGTCTGACCTCATGTAGTTTAAGGTCTACTTATTACTGTGTTGGTACAGTTAACCAGAGAGGAGATTGACTCATAGACTCAGAGTAAACTGGGTAAGCAAGCCTTACATTTTACTTTAGCTGCACTTTGCTAAATGCAAAAGTCAGGATACTAATATTGGAATGTCCTTTCAGTCATGTCAGTGCAGGTACTGAACACATTAAAGATCTGATCTGTCAGTGGCACTAGACGAAGACTCAGAGGATCAGTAAAGGTATTATAGTCCCTCCTGAGGGGGACATGAATGTCTGATCCAAATTTCACAACCCTCCATCTAATAGTTCAGATAATTCAGTCTAGAATAAGGTACAAACTGACTGGCCAACTTAACTAAAACTACAATTATATGATTAACATGCTTTATTTTTGGGATTCCAAACTCTCTGTTTCAGTCTTTTGGTCTGTGACTGTTGTTTCAATTAGTTCTCTAGAGAGACATTCAGATATTTAAAAGCTTAAAACATGTGACTTAAACCAATAATAGGCACATGTAAAACCAATCGACAAAAAAAACCAAAAACTCCCCTGAACAGTCAGATGGAAACGACTTGCAAACATTTTTCTTAATTTAAAAAAGTAGAAAAGCATAAATAATGTGTAATAAACCAAAGACTAACACCTTCTTTGATGTTTGTGCAAAGAGATTAATGCATTAGATGCAATGTGTTTCCTTGCTCTTCCTCGCTTGTGTTCAGAATAAGAGTAAAGGACTCACCAGGACAGACTTGCAGAAATGTAAATATGGCCTCAGTGTTGGGGAAGTGTCTGTATACTGTGAACTTCTTCAAATCAGATCTGGTTTCTGGTCTTGTCAGTTGTTGGCTGTCCTTCCTGCCCTTAAACCATATATTAGATAGCGAGCAACCAGAACCATACACATCCTGTGCTCTGCTATACCTCAGCCTGTGACATGGAAAAATGTTATTATTAATATGTTTAAGGTTAAATCAGTCTCAGCTGGACTATTTTTACATTTTGAAGAGCTTATGCTATTTTGTTGCTTTGATGTTTGTTCAGTTTATTTTATCTGTATTTGTGTCTGATTTCTGGACTTATGTGTTTTAAAGCTGGGTGTGCTCTAATAGATTTTTTTTTATATTCTAGACTTTGTGGTCTTTAATGAAGAAATTTTCCATCAGAAACAATTCCTAAAAAATCAACAGTTTTTTTTTGTGATTTGCGAAGTGTCCTCAGTGGTCAGTTTACTACTCTCTCCATTGTGGCTTTATTATGAATGGCAAGTCCATTGTAAGATGTGCCAAAAACTGTTCATGTTGCTGCAATTTCTGCTTGTTACCAGTTTTTGTTTTGTTTTTTATTTTATTAATGTTATTATTGGCTCTCTAAACTTAATGCCCCTTCCCCCACGTGTTTATTTCACCTACAGGCCCTGAACAAGAAGGAGCACAGAGGCTGCGACAGCCCCGATGCTGATTCCTCCTACGTCCTCACCCCCAATACTGAGGAGAAGTACAAGAAAATCAATGAGGAGTTTGACAACATGATGAAGAGTCATAAAATTGTAAGTTACATTGTAGCTGATTGCACCATAATTCTTCACAGTTACACCAATATCCAATGTGCAATTAAATGCCCCTTATGAAATTGCCAAATTAAGGCCTTGTTTTATAATGTCTTTAGTGTGTCAAGAGACTCTAACTCATTGGCTTTTCCCAACCACATTTGCTCATCAGGGACTGGAACAACAACTTCCAATCAGCATGTCTGCCCAGCATTGTTCATTTTTTGGCATCCTCCCTACTGGCTCTGAAATCATATTGGTTTGGGATTTTTTCTTCCCCGTATTTGTTCTTCTGTGGCCCAACATGTGGCAAAATGTCACATTTATGTCAGTTGATGATCACATGCTTTGTTGAGGTCCCTGATCAGACAAACATGGACAGAAGAACACAACAGGGCAAACAAAACAACAAACGTTATTATAGATATTTTATTCTGGTATTTATCAATCTCTATCTGTCACTTTCTCTCTAGTCCACAGGCGCTCCACAGCAGAACTTCATGCATGTAGTACCAGGCGGTATGTCGTACAGCTCCGGTGCAGGAGGAGGAGGAGCGACATCACAAGCTCTGGCTGCAGCGACAGCAGCTCTGGCCGACAGTGGGATCCTCTCCTCACCTCACACACACCTCCACAGAAACATAAACTCTCCTCAAAGACCTACCAGCACTGGAAACACAGGTGTGTCCGCGTGTGTGTTCCAGGGGGGAAAGCTGATAGAACATTTTTTGTCTAGCTCATTGATAACAGTCAGTGATGAGAAAAACAACACCTCGTGCATGTAAATGTAGAGATTCACCTTTTGTATATATGGAACTTAAAATTATGGGAGGAACAGCAGCTGTGTCAAAAAGACATCACCCAGCAAAACCAGTTACGTTTGCTACATGTCAGTGGCCACAGAACAAAAACTGGTAGAGTCAGTAAAAGAAGTCTGTATGTATGTTTCTATTTGTTTGTGTTTATACTCAGGTGGCCTGCAGGGCAGTTCTGATCTGACCCAAAATGGGTCTGGACCAGTCGGTATGTATCTCTCAGGAGTCGCACAAACACACTCTGACAGATCCCTTTGTTCTAAAGGCCAAAACTTAACCTTTGAGCCACACCATCACCATAAATACATAAAAGTGTAATTCAAATGAATGTGAACCAGCAAAGTTGTAAACACAACACAATTATTCATAGAGAAATTGTTGTTCAATAGTTCAAATAAGGTTAATAATTTTTTTGGAAGAAGAATGAACCACGTATAGTAATGATATGTATCCTCTCCCAGAAAAAAATCAAGAAGTAGTCTCACTTTTGCTGTGAGGGCTTTTCTTCATTTTTTCTATTTTTACAAGCCAGAAGAAGTGTGTGACTATTGAAAAGTTATAACCAGAAAAGGCCAAAAAAGAGAGGAAATTGAAGACAATTCTATGTTTGCCTGCTTTCCTGTCCTTATAGTCAGCTCAGCTCTCACATTTATTTTGTGACCCCTTGTGGGGACCATATTCCAGGTTGCAAAACCATCTCTACAAACTGTCCTCCTTGCAGACTATCCTCCCCGTCAGCTTCGTGCTTTCCTTCCCAGAACAGCATGTCTCATATGAACATTGCCATTATGTAATGTCAAGAGCAAGAAAGGATCAATTATTCATTATTATCTCTTGTATAATATATAGCTGTACTTTCTCCATTCTAACCTCATAACCTCCCCCCTGTTTTTAACACACGTTTCAAATCTTCAGTTACTTCTGCATTCAGGTACGTTGGGCTTTTCACTAAAAAGGAAAGTCTGTAAAAGGCTCTCAGAATATCCCTGGCAAAATGTTTATTTGACAAGATGGCGCATATGGGACTCTTGGTCCATGTAGGAACCCTGATGTTCGTCAGCATTCAGTCAACCGGTCCATCAGCTCTTAAGGGGAAGTTGGGATTTCCACAAGATCAGATCTCAAATGTCTTTGTATTTCTACATTTCTGTGTTCAGTGAACGGTTATGTGGGCTCGCCTGGTGGAGGCAGCTTGGGGAAGATCATACCGCCCAAGTCTCCTCCTCTTCCACCTCCTGGGAACAGCCTGGTCCCCAACAGCCGCAAGACAGACCTCCGAGTGGTCGTGCCTCAGTCCAAAGGAATGATGCAAGCACTTGTAAGTTTGTGTGTGTGGTAGGCCAGGGGTTCCCAAACTTTTCCATGCCAAGGCCCCCCCAAACAGAATTAGCCTCTGGCCGGGGACCCACAGAAAATTCTCCAAAATATGTAAAGAAACATCAACTTTTAGAATGTATTTTCTTACTTTTATTCGCTATACAATAATTATTACATTTGTTTAGAATAAGAAAATTATTAACAAACATCTAAACACTCATTTGAGAAGGTCTCCAGACAGAGGATGCATTTTGGGCAATCATGGCCTTTTTTTGTATGGCTGTAAAGCCATACTTAATGTATGCTGCCTCATATTTTCGGATTTTAATTGGCCATGAGTTCTTAGGTTTTTTTGCAGCAGAGTCCTCCACAGCACGGCTGTTGGTCTGCTCCTTCGGTCTATTTGTTGTCAAAAACCTGTCCATTTTGCGCTAGCTAGCTACATGCTAGCTTGAGGAGCAGAGCGGCTTAATAACAACCGCCAAGTCTACACAGATTATGACGTCGTCATGCCAAACTTGCAGCTGAACTTGAGAATCGGACGATTACGGCAGTTTACGTGGTGTACGGTTCAGGACAAATGGTTATTAAAATTAAAAAATAATTCTTATCTCTAGCACTCCCCACTTTGAAAACCACAGTGGTAAACAACTACATGAAAAGAAACTGGCAGATGCACAGCCGCTGCCTAAGAACAAACTTATGAAATTGTTTAGGTCTCCAACTAACAATTATTTTCATTTTAAATTAATCTTTTGATTATTTTCTTGATTAATCGATCAGTTGTTTGGTTTATAGAATGTCAGAAAAGGGTGAAAAATGTCAATCATTGTTTCCCAAAGCCAAAGATGACGTCCTCAAATAACCACAGCCCGAAGTTATTTTGTTTTTTCGTCATAGAGGAGTAAAAGAACAAGAATTTTTTTAAATGTTTTGCTTAGAAAATTCTGATTTTCAAAAAATATGGTGAATATAATAGTTGATGACTAATAGATTAATCATTGCAGCTCTAAAATTTGTATTTTTTAAAGTTTTACACTTCTTAGCTGCTTGTGCACGACTCAACAGGCCATATAACTTTTGATGCCTGACTTTATTAGGAACCAGAGCAGACAAGTTCAGGGTAAATAGATGATGTAGCTTACCACAGAGTTGGTCAGCAGTTTTTCAGAACAATTTGTTTGACACCACCTGGGCCAGATGGTTGGTGAGTTTGCAAATGAAATCATTGTTCTTTTAAAGAGGAGGAGACTGAAGACTCCACACATCGATACTTGCAAAGAATGGCTTTTCTAACTAAAGAATTGTCTTCCTGGCATGAATTATCAATGACATAACCAGTATTTCTCTTCATGCGCTCTGTAGTGCTTTTCATTCTCCAGTTATTACGTTTTAAATGTAAACCAAGATTTTTGTTTACGCTCAGTGTTTCTCACACCATGCATTGTGTGCATCTTTAAGGCCTTACAAACAAATTGAATGCATTTCATATGTGTGTACGAAAGTTTGAGCACATTCCTACCCACAACAACAACAAACTGACAATATGTGTGCCACAAGCCAGTGTCCGTGTGTTATAAGACAGGATCCAAACAATTGAGAGCCCTGCCCATGAAAAGGCTGCACTAGTTCTTTAGAATCTCCTCTAGAAACCATCAATATAATGATCATTTTCAATTTATTTTATCAGTCAACAATTCTATCCCTGCCCAAATATGCTTACTTTCCTCCTCTCTTTCCTCTAATTTTAGTAATTATGTATAATGTGTTTTACATTAAACCATCATTTTCATCATAGAAATCAACACAATAACTGGTGTTGCTCACAGCACTGGAGTGGAATCTCTTCTAACCATTAGCACAAAAGAGATCTTCTATTTTTATGACTCTAGCTGTGGCATTCAAAAAAAGTGTCTTGGTAGACTGTGAAGCCAGCAAAGGTTGAGGTCACCACCGGTAATCACAGTGATGTTTTGTGTCTTTTATACTATGGAAAACTTCCATCTGAAGAACCTCGAGGCCTTCAGCTAAGTCAAGTAGGCTGCCGAGTCATCCACTGGAGTGGAAGGAAGTGCAGGTTCTCTGTCGAAGCTCAAGTCAGATTTAGACACAGCACCACTATACTTGAAATGCAGAAATATGCTGTAACATTCTGTTCACATCTCAAAGTAGGACCCCAGCAAGTGCACAGTATGAGAGGTTTGGGTGATTAGATGCATGATAACAGAGATTGTGGTTTGGCGAAGTGACTCTGCAGAGTGTAGAGGGAGTCTTCAGAACTTTTCCAGTCTGTCTTTCCTTCAGATTGTACAGTCAGCATCTGTGCTGGGTTATTCAAGTTATTGATTTGCTTTTAGCTCCTTGCTGTTGCTCTCCCCTCCAACACTATGCTGTATAATGATTATATAACGAGTAGCAAACAATGGAAACTGAGGCGTTTTCCCCAGTTTTTTAATGGTGACCAGGCGACTCCAGTATTCCGCTGTTGTGGGATCCAGTAGATTTTGCAGTGTTCCTTTTAAAAAAAGGATAACGTTTCATATTGCTCTTACATGTGGAAGTGCAGCCTTCGAGGAAATGTGGTTTAATTATTTTGGATATTATTCAGAAGTATTCAAAAAACAACAACCAAGAAAAAGAAAATTGACAGTTTTCTGTGAATAAGGAGAGGATTTTCTGACTTTTTTGAGAATGTACAGACAAGTTAGAAATAAACTACTGAAAGCATTTTGTGGGTTATTTTTAAATTGATTTAGGGATAATCATTGGTATAATTAATAAAATACTGTGGCTACAATTTCAGTGGAGAAATGACAGGTGATCCTGCAGAAGTCAGCACTGCATCTCCAGAAATGAGTTCATCACTGTAATGCCCCACTATTCTAGTCTTTCTGAGATGTTTTGTTCCTCATTGAACATTGTAGGCCAGAAAATCAGCAGGTCAAGGATGTTCAGTTAGAGGTTCCTTACATGATATTTGCTGATTACTGGATGACAATTTATTGTTGTTATGTTTGCAGTTCATATGTTCTTGTTCAGTGGTCTGAGTGTTAAATGCCAGCTTTTATGTGTTGGCAGTGGCATGCAGTTGAAGCATACAACAAAACCATAAGCAATAGAATGCTAATATGTCCACCATGTTTAAACCAGCAGATGGTAGCTGCTCAGATGACGACATGTTTCTGCTTTTCACCCACTACAGCAATAGATGTTGAGTTGTGGTCAGACAGTAACTCGTCCGTTTGATCATTTTGAAACTGCCTTTCACTTCCTCCTCTGTGCATGTGTGTGTATCTCAGTGTGCACTGTGTGATTTGGACAAACAGTCAAAAACAGCTCTTTGAGATTACAGATTTTTTAAATTTTGGTCTTTGAGTTTCTTTAAAGAAATATCCATAAAGAACTGAGCAAGTCTGCCTTTCTCTGTTGGCTGCATGTCACCACAGATAACACAGGAAAAGAGGAAGGAAACACTTTGCGATGTTAGTGCTGATGACATTTTAGCTTCTGCCCTGGATTGGTTGGTTAACCCAACGTTTGCGTGAGTCTTTGTGTCTTTTTTTGTGTGTAAGTGTGTGTACACATTTAGCATTGAATGACTTCATTCAGGGTGATGTCATTGCTGACATTATCAAGCTGGAATGCCAACACCCAGAGAGGAACAACACCAAACATTTAATTACTGTTAGAATTGTGTCAAGTTACAGAGTTTTGATTTACCAGGCAGATATGAAGTGTGCCAAACCAACTTGAGGAATTATTGCCCTGCTGGTATTTAGTGGTTTTCTAATTAATTGTTAAAAGTGTCACTCAAGTAAATTAGCACCAAGGTTGTAGAAGTAGGCCTGATTGTGCGAGACTGCTGCCAGTTTAAATGCAAGACACTTAAATCTCACAAAATAGCTCAAAATGTATCTATGAAATACAGAGGATAACAACTACTTTAATTTCAAGGATAGTTTTACAAACTAGACCTTCAGTGTTTTAAAATACTGATTGATGATTGATCTTTGCTTTAAAAATGGATCAACACATTGATGTTTAGAGATGAACTGAAGACACTGACAATGACTTTCAAACATCCATCAACTGTTAAGTGTTTTCTTGAGCAGGGTGCTAAACCTCAACAACTTCAGGCACACTCTCTGGAAGTTGGAGGGATTCTGGGAATTGTACAACTTTAGTCAGTTACACATGAGTAAATGGACACACTAGAAGGTACATTTTACATCATGCTTACATATAATATGTTCCTTTTAGAGATAATAGTGTTCTCGCTGTTAAAATACTCCATGGAAAGATATGTTTATACTGACACCATGTGGTTGAAATGGGGCATCACAAGTTATGTTCAGGTGTTCAGTATAACTGGTCTGAGGATATAGGACAGGTTGTTTGGGCACTGAGGGCACTGCTTAGTTTTAGAAAGGAAAAGACTTGAGTTCCAGATTGAGAGGCGTCTTAATTTCAAAGATGATTCACTGCTTGTATTTCTCTGTGTGGGCTTCCAGAGATATGACATCCACAGAAAACAAGCACAGATTATGGGGAGGGATTTTAGATGAAAATTTAGAGAATAAAGTTGTGACTGTATCTGTTTTAATTTGTTTTCAGAGTAACCAGAGGCTGAGCAGCAGTCAGTCCAGCCAGCCTCTGTCCACCCCAGTGGTGTCCATCACCACACCCAGTCTGCCTCACCAGAGTCTGGTCTACTCCGGCATCAGCTCCGCCTACAATAACGGTACCTGATGGTTATTTGGGTTCGTCCTGCAGCGTTGTCATTAGCATAATCCTTTAGGAACCAATATGGCTAAAATAGACAGTGAAATGTTCCTTTTAGTTTACTTCATTTTCTGCAGAAATGGAGAGATTATAACTATTAAATATTTATGTGCAGTTACATTTCAAATGAGAGAGCAGGACAAACAGTATAACACATACATAGCTCTACAGGGCTCTGAGGTAAGATTTTTTTAGACATTCTCAGCATTAAGCTACATAAGGCAGCATTGATGGACATTTTGTAAGGGTAAGGCTATATCTATGTTTTGAAATAATACACAGATGTAAAAAGGATCATCAGTATCTTTAAATCTGATTATCTTTTATCCAAAATGATCACCAAATGCCAATATTTATGCATCCTCATACCAGCATTCTGGGGTATCTGAGCAAAGAAGAAGCTTTGTAGCCTGATATTGTGATATTGAAGTTGACTCCATGTACCAATCTAATGCTTTTTGTGTGCTATGATGTCATCTCTCCTCGTCAGATTACTCCCTGAACAGTGCAGAGCTGTCGGGCTTCAGCTCCCCTGCAGGCTCCTCCTTGGGCTCCATGACAGCATGGCAGCAACACCAGCTGAGCTCACTTGGGTAAATATCTGACATTTAACTTGTGTGTCTTCATGAGTGAGCACAGGTTTTACCATTGGTCAATTTTGGTAGTTGACATGTTTATGTACACTACTTTAAAAACCACCTGAGATGTAGAGTGTACAGAACAGGTGGAACATATGTACAGGACAGGACAAAAGCAATCAGGAGTTTTTCAGAATTGGTAATATTTGGTTTTACTTGGCAATAAAGAACAAAGTCAACGACTTGGATTAAGTAGCATCTAAGTGTGTGGTTGCAGATTGCACCAACTGAATACCCCTCATTTCACCCTCCCCTAGGGTGGTCGCTAAAAGCGAAAACCCAAAAGCCGTCACTAGAACCATTGTTTGGTTTGTCTGTTCTGGGCTACTGTAGCAACATTGTGGACTTTGTGGAGGAGGACCTGTAGACTGTAGGACTCTGTAGATCTAAAAGGCTAATTCGAGGGTAATGAAAACACAACAATTCTTAGTTTTAGGTGATTATACACTAATGAAACCATGATTATGAAGGCAATTTACACTAAATATATTTGCTTTATAATCTCATTATGCTGCATGTTTTATGTAAAATGTTAGTTTGACTCTTAACTCCTGATCTCCAATAAATTAATTGGATTAGAAAGTACAATATGTGCCTCTTTAATGGTATAAAAGTGGAAGCATAAAGCATCATAAAATGAAAAAGCTCAACTAAAGTACAAGTAGCTCAAATAAGTACTTAATTTCAGTACTTGAGTAAATGTACTTATACCACAGGACAGGTTTCAGTATTAGCCAACCACAGAGAAAACATCTTCTCTGTCTGCAGGTCTGTTAAGATTCACCACTAGGTGGCGCCTTCACTCCACAGTCAAAGACCTTAAACACCCTCCTCCTCTGTCCCTTTCTCTGTAGGTCAGCCAGCTCCATCAACACAAACCACAACATCAACATCAAAGCTGAGCCGATCTCCCCGCCCCGTGACCACCTCAGCCAATCAGGATACATAACCCAGGCTCATGCCCCTCCTCCTCCTCACCATCACTCCTCCACCTCCTCATCCATCAGAGCAGAGATGGGGAGGTCCCCTGCAGACAGCATCAGCTCCTCCTGCAGCTCCCACGAGGGTGGCAGCGACCGGGAGGAGCAGCAGCGGCCGGACTTCCATTTGCTCCCCATGACTCGCTCAGAGAGTCCAACGGTCAAACGAATGCGAATGGACAGCTGGGTGACATAAAGCCCGCAGTCACGTGATGACACAATACCAGGGTAAACACAGGAAGGACACTGTTATGCAAATGAAATGTGGATTTTATTGACGTGTTATTTTTAATTAAGATACTTCTAGTTGTTTTATTTGTTGGTCAGACTTTTGAAAAAGCGTTGAAAATCAGTCAGATTAATCTCATCACCTTTCAGACAATCTTCAGTGGTACTTAAAACACAACACACCATCCTTTCAAAATATGTATCATGTAAACATCACAGACTGAAAATGTGGGTCCAGTTGCAGTACAATCTGTCATTTTCTTACCCAGTGGCAGGCAGGACAGTGCAAAGAAGAATGAAAAGGTGATATGAAAGTTGTCTGTCAGTTTTCTGTCTTCATGATTTGGTTAGTACAGATGTGAAGTGCTTCTGCATGTCTCCCACTGGGTGTCACCCACTTCACTTCTGATCTTCTCAGGGTTTGAAACATTGAATGAGTCCAACATGAAAGCAATACTCCCTCCACATCGTCCCTGCCCTTCCTCTTTAGAAAAACACTTATTTATATCAGCCAAAGCAGTATGCTGTTCTTATGTTGTTTGTGTGTGTTTTTATATTGTGCACAGAATATGACAATATTTCATCAAAATTTCAAACTGAAAGCCATGGACACTTGTTCTGTATGTACTACAGAAGTATGTCGTTAATGTTTTGTATATACTATCTTTAATATATATCACTTTTGGTGTAACTATATATTGTTGATCTGTTGTATCTGCCTGGGTAAAACATGACACCTCCACCAGTTTTTACAAAAGGATATTTTTGTGGATGAATACCAGAATTGCAAGGCACTGTACTATCTGTTTTGTGAAGGGCGCGATGTTGCACAGCCTTAAAACCAGGTCTTTTAAGATATGAAAAAATTGAGCTTTTCAGAAATTAAGACAAAGATGCTGATAGAGACCAAAAGGAATTCTGATTTTGCTTGATATCCCCAGCAGGGATAAATCTGGTCATGAGGGGCTCATATGGGATGAGATGAAATCTTCTTTATAAAGTGCACAGGGAAACTGACATAGGGTCACACAGAAAAATACACACCTAATAATTACAAATGTTGTACCTACATTGTGTGTGTGGTTGTGCATTTGTACTTAAGGTTACTTCCTCTAGTGTGTTTACAGGCATAATTAGGAATTAGATTTAAGGAAGCTGACAATTTGAACAGAAGTTACCCTGTTGAATATTTACAAGGTTAGAAGGTATATTCTTCTGAGTTATTGCATTTTTTTAATTAATAACAAATGTACACATACATCTTAGCCTACCACAGATAAAGGTATATAAATGCACACAAGACTGATAGCAAGTCAGTGAATAAGTTTAAATTTAAAGAGTTTTTGAGTGAAAGGTTGAAGAAATTAGGTCTTTTCTGGTTGGTGATGGGGAACGGTTGTGCTACTGAGCAGTGAAATGACTCGTGGAGAAAATGAAACATGTGGTGACGGGTGCAAGCTGCAAGAGTAACCACAGGGGTTCCACTGAGTGAATCAGTAGCGTGGATGGGAAACATATCAGTTGGGGGCTTGAAAGCAAAGAAACTATAGAGTTTGCAAGCCTTTTAAAGACGAAAGAAAACATGTTGGGATCATAAACTGTTATCAGAATAATCCAAAAGCAATGCTGCGTTTGAATGATACCAGCTTCATAAAAAATATCTTGTATCTGGATATCGCAGATGTAGGGGTAAAGATACAGATACGGACAGATGCATAAGTAAGATACAGTGACGGCCAAATCACCACTGACCCTAACCCTGGCACATGACGTCATGGTGTTTGGTTCATGGGAATGTTGAGACAGGAAATGGAAAAGAAAATTGTTAGCAGTCAGTGTGGCTGTTTAAAACACAGAAAAGGTAGACACTGGTAGCATACGAATGTACTGGTTTGGACTATTATGATAATTAGACTGTAATAGCCTTCTGTAAGACGACAGGAACTATGTAGTTCACAGAGGATGTACTCGGTAGGTCACATTTATTCTGTATACAGCAGAGCAAGCATAAACTGTGGCATGTGGTAGAGAACTCACACAAAAATTAAATGAGTGTGAGCCAGGAGGTTAAATGTGAATGAAGTGGAGGAAGCTGAGGATGTAGAACAGATGGCTGATGACGATCTATAGTGTGAAAAGATATTAGTGTATCGCTCACCCTATGCAATGAGGTGGAGAACTGGAGGGTGGAGGGATTAAATGTACCAAGGTTAATGGAAACGGTGAGAGCAAACAGCTGTTTGAGAAAAGGATTAGGTTTATGTGAGCCACAAAAGACTGCTCTAACAACAAGTATAGCAAATAAAAGGTTTTTCTTTTTTGCAAATAATTCTGGTGGACATGTTAATGGGGGTCAAAATATCCTCACACAGGCCTAATAGATTTCCATGATTACACAACTCACTCCTACTTTGTGGAACACAATGTGATTAGATTAGATTTGTCATAAATCCGTGTTGTCCAAAGTGCACATCAAACTGACAACTAGATTCCCCACCTTAATGTAAGTGTATCAGATGGGGAAAGTGTATTTGAATTATCTTTTGGTCAGTGACTCAAAACACAACATAGGGGTTAGATTTACTATGACATTTGGCAAACAAACGTCTATCTGACATACCGATCTTAAAGCTTCCCATTTCGGTCAAGCTAGCTGCAGTGATAACCTAAACCGGAAATGTAGTTTAAAAAATAAATAAAATGAAAGGCATTAGTGTTGAGTTGAACAAACATACACACATTTGATTGAAACCATAACATTATGGTAATTATATGTGCTAAACGTGTTCAGGCTATTTTACCACAAAAAATGTGTCAACTAAAACATTTTTTCAATTTTTTTTTTCAAATAGCCACATTAAAGCTTACTCGTACATAAACTTCTTAAAGATGTAGGCCTACTTTTGTTAAATATGTACATTTTCTGGACTTTTCGTGGGTTTTATTTGGTGCACGCGCTTCGCCCTCAGAGCTTTTATTGTGAAAGTCCTCTTCTAGAAACGGCTTTGATGTGCCTGCCTTCATATCTGATGCTCACACGGAGACGAGGAAGTCTCGTCTGAGGAGTCACATATTACGGTCGATGTTCTGAGCTGCTGCTGGCGTTCAGTAGCCATGAGGTGAATGAGAAACAAGCGTCGGAGGTTTTCAGCAGCGGGAAAAGGTAAATAATGAATTAACTTTTTCTTTTTCTATAGGAGAAGCAGAACGTTTAGCTAAGTTACCTGTGGGGGGGTCTGTGAGGTGGGGCTGGCCAGGTGAGCCCTCCTTCCAGCCCGGAAACATTTCCTCTGGCGGACATCTGAGAGGTCTGACCCGCTCACGTTTTAAGTCCAGTCCAGGCCTGCTTTAAACTCCGCGGGAATATCTCATCATACATGTTGTCTACATGTGTGTGTGTGTGTGTGTGTGTGTGTGGAAGGAGGCTCGGTTAACTCCGACACAACACCTGGCAGTA